>VXAL01016481.1:433914-516094 GCA_013399475.1 Chauna torquata | reverse complement strand
GTCAAATTTTACAGAGGAAAAGATGCTTTTCAAATAGTCTGACTAAACTGTCTGACTCTGAAAAACACTGCAATTAATTAGATACCTGAAATGCTTCCTTTTAAAAGCGTCACAGTTCAGACATTCTCGTGCGTATTTTCTCTATATGTATTCATATTGCATGAAAAGATTAGAGGAAGAATGAAAATGTGTTCTATGGTATCTTGGGGCGAGGGGGTTGCGGGTTTCTTTTATTTTTTTACAGATACAACATAAACCTGTAGCATGAATAACAGGATAAGTAAATAAATAAAGTCTCTTGATGTCTTTTTTGTCTGTATGCCATTAGTATAAATTATCATTTTCATAACTAAAAAAAGTCACTGTGGGAATTTTGCATTATATTCTCTCAATGGCACTGGAGTAACAATATGCGTGAAATCAAGTTTTATAAGAGCTATAAAATCACTGCTACTTTTATTGTAGCTTTTATAGTTTGCAGTAAAAGTCTTTGGTTGTGCAGTTCATGGTAAATCTCTTGCTTTTTTTAGTTCATTGTATATTTTGAGACTATAAAATGAATATTTACAGCTGTGCTTTTCTAATTCCTGCAGCCATTGTTGTACCTAGGTTGAGCTAATTATTACATCTTCACTTCATAATTTTTCTTGGCCTTGAATGTCATGGACTTCATCTTGCATTTTTCAGGTCATTTATACAGTTCCAGCTGAGTTCAGTGGAAGGGCCAGGTCTAAACGTGTTCCTAAATCTTCTTTCATTACAGATTTGTACTTCTGCTGCTGCAATAACAGAATAATGAAGATCAGAAAAACTGAACTGCTCCTGTTAGGTGACTGGTGTCTTAACTGCATGCAGCATGTATGGGACAGAGCCGCTTATGCACGCAGCTGTGATAATGAAAGAATCAAGAGATGGCAATAATTTACGTACATCTAGAGTAATTCTCTTGAAGGGCCTCTCTGCCTACGTTATTGGATGTTCAAAGTATTTCCAAGATGTGAAACAGGTAAGTGTATTTTGTATATTTATATACTGTATATTTTGTGGTTTTAAGTTTTGAAACTGTTTCAGACAAAATGTCATCATACAGAGCGATGAATAGTTTAGTTCTAGTTTTGTAAAAATGCTGTTTACATAGCTTAAATCAGTTTGTTGTTTGTAAATGGTGGCAAGAATCTTGTGACATCTTTGTGCAAAATTACTGCTGCTGGCATGTTTGTTTAATGAAACATGCCTTCCTCTAGGAACATAAGTAATTATGCATTAAGAAAGACCTTTCACTTAGTTGAGATAGGGAATAGATAACATGTTTTAGGTTCCCCTTTTGGATGTTTTTTCTCTGAAAAGTAGGAAATAGTGTTGTTTCTTACATGGCTGTTGAGGCTAAGAAAGCATAAGAGCAGTAAGTGAGCTATTTGCATTTTTGGATGAAAGAACATAAGGAAAAAATGTATGAAAAGTAATCCAAAAAGATCCTGAGGGATGTGAAAAAAGCAAGTAGCCCAGTACAGACACTGCATTTGGGGTGAGCAGCATTAAGTTTGTTCAGGAAGCTGGTATCTGGCATCCCATGGGAGGCAGTTTTGAAGCACAAAGCAGCTTAGGAAAGCTGGTGGGTCTTTAAGGACAGCGTCCTTCAAGTGCAGGAATAACCCATCCTGATACTCAGGAAGAAATTTAGATGTATCAAGAGACTGGCTTGGCTAAGGATGCAGTTTATGATGAAGCTCCCAGTGCAAAACTACAGTATACAGGAGGTGGAAGGAGGGGATAAGCTGCAAAGGAAGAATATTGAAACATTGCCTGAGCACATGGATTAATGTCAGGTAAGCCAAAACAGAACTGGAGTTGAGACTTGCAAGGGACATCAAGGGCAACAAGATGAGCTTCCACTGCTAAATTAGCAGTAAAGTCTGACCAAGAAAAAAGCGGGCCCACTACTGAATGTAGTGGGTGATTTGGTGACGGTGGACGTGCTGAAAGTTGAGAAGCTCAATGCCTTCTTTGCCTCGGTTTTCAGCAACTTCTGTGGTTACAATAAAGGCTGTCAGTAGTGTGAATGATAAATCTCTGAACACATTACAGTTGAGTTGTGCCTTGAAAATAGAGGCACATGTGTCAGTAGTATCTGTAGTGGCTGTTTAGTAGAGAGGGTTAGTGAATTCTGTCCATTTGTGGTGCATTGTGTGAAAGGTGGACATCAGTCTGTCAGAACACAATCAACAGACACCATGAGGAATCTTCAGAAGCAGCATCTGCTATACTTACAGCGCACGCACTGTATGTGTTCTGCCCGTACAGCTGTCCGCTCTGGTTATTGCTTACAGGAAAACAAGGCTGTGCTGCACAGTTCACCAGTAACTGGACTGGGCCCTGGTCCCACCATTCCCTGAGCAAAAAATCTGGTCGCTCATTGTGCTTCATCCAAGTTGCTGTCACCCTGCTACATTTCATCAAGATGTGGGAGATGGGATGTGTGGAGCCGTCAAGAAGGGAAAGGAGCTAATTGCTCCACTGCTTTTCTTTCACTGCAGCCTGTCTGGAATAACTATGCTTGTGTGCATGAGAAAATCATAGAATTATTTAGGTTGGAAAACACCTCTAAGATCACCTAATTCGAACTGTTAGCCTAGCACTGCCAAGTCTGCCACCAAACCATGTCCCTCAGCACCACACCTACACGTCTTTTGAAGACCTCCAGGGATGGTGACCCAACCACTTCCCTGGGCAGCCTGTTCCAATGCTTCACAACCCTTTCAGTGAAGAAATTTTTCCTGATATCCAACCTAAACCTCCCTGGCACAACTTAAGGCCATTTCGTCGTCTTATTGTTTGTTGCTTAGGAGAAGAGACCGACCCTCACCTGGCTACAGCCTCCCTTCAGGTAGTTGTAGAGAGCGGTAAGGTCTCCCCTGAGCCTCCTTTTCTCCAGACTAAACAACCCCAGCTCCCTCAGCTGCTCCTCATAAGCCTTGTTCTCCAGACCCCTCACCAGCTTCGTTGCCCTTCTCTGGACACGCTCCAGCACCTCGATGTCCTTCTTGTAGTGAGGAGCCCAGAACTGAACACAGTATTCGAGGTGCGGCCTCACCAGAGCCGAGCACAGGGGGACAGTCCCTTCCCTAGTCCTGCTGGCCACACTGTTTTATAGTCACATGATTATAAAATGCTTATGTGGTACAAGTGTTTGAATTTAGGGGTTCTTGGAGATAATCAGGATCTATTTCATATAAAAGACAAAATGAACAAAAATAAAGCATGGGTGAATAAGTTGGTTTCATCAGTGTGGTGGGATCCATAACGTGTGCTAATATTTCTACACTGTTTGGATGTTTAACGTACAGAACATTTGGTTCAAAACGAAATGATCTTTCTATGATAAAGAAATTTAAGTGCCTAACATAAATAGGCTGTTTTCCGTACTAAACGTTTGTGTGTTTTCTATTTTCTGGCTTGGATGAACACTATTCTTTGATTTCAGAACGGCCTGTTTAGCAGTCCTGCCACCCATCCCAACCCCATTGCTACTGTGGCACGTACATGTGCATATACGTGTTGCCTGCTCTTACTGGCATCTGCCTTCTTTCTGCCATCTGCAGAATTAAAGCAGAAATACTAATCTAACAGCAGAATTTCAGACAGAGCTAAACAGGCGTAAATTCTTGTGTTACATTTGTTGTAACGATGCTTTAATTGTCATAGTTAGTGGTGGTTGCTAGGCAAAGCAAAGGTTGTCTTAAGATCAGAACCAGATGTTTAATTAAATTTTATATGAGTCTTTTACCATATTAGAAGTAATATATATGTGTTGAAGCATATTTTAATGATGAATTGAGATTAACATGCAAAATACCGACAGCAATACTTACAGTCCTCAAAACCTGACTATCTTTGTTCTCCAGCAGCTCTCTTCATTGCCTTTTTGCTCTTTCTGTGAGCAGACGCCACAGAAGTGGTCAGAGTTTAGCGGTTAGAGCTGCAGTGGGGTTTACAGTATGACACCGTTTGCTAGGATCTTTTAAATTACTGGGCCGGAGAGCCCTGGTTTTGTGGTAAGGAGTCAAAAATAGTGACTCGACACCAGATATTAAGGGTTACCACCCCTAAGTATTTATAGAGGGACTTCCAGGGGCAACGGGGCTCTTGTCTTATATGAGAATCATGGTGAGTGTGGTGCACAGAAGCTTTTGGAAATTCTGTCTAGCCTCTGTACACACTGTCTAGCAGCAAAATGCTTTTAAAAATCTGGCCTTGGGTGTTGGTTGGTGGAGGTGCCGTTTGATGGTATGTGCAGGTCGATGCAGTGCAGTTTGTTGCTTAAAACCAGGTGAACTAATGCTTCTCACTCAAGCTTTTTGGAATATATTTTCCAAAACAAACATCTGAAAATGAAAGAGAAAAACAAAGTCATAGTTTCTGTGGCAGCTGCGGTTGAAGATGATTTAAAACAGAATATCATTTCTGAAAGTCATATTAATCATTTTACGGAAAAAAGTCAATGTATTCATTACCACGTTAATGAACTGTTTATTATAAATAGAAATAGCATCATATTCTCCTGCAGCCTGTTTAGTGAATGCTGTTCAATATTTGTTATGTTTTTTTTCTGAAAAAACGGCAACTTGGAAATATTCTGCTTTTGGTTAACTGGGTGGGACTTCAAATACTCAACAGCTTCAAAATTGTAGACAATTGTCTCTTTGTTAATTAGAGTGTGTGTGCTACACACAATTCTAAATAACATTGCTATACCAGGTGCCACGTGCAGAGTGGTATGTAGTCTCAACGCACGTTATATTAAATGCTGTATTTTAGGTCATTGCTACAAGGTGATAATTCATTTACACTGGCTAGTGCCCCCAGTATGACATTATATTTACATCTTGTTTTCTTTCAAGAACTAACGGTGTGTTTTGATAGGATTTTTACACACAAATATCGATAGTATGCTAATTATGCTCAGAAGCTGACCATGTACAACTAGTAAAGCTCTTTAAGATAACTCCTTCTCCTATTCAAAATGATAATCAGCCTTCAAAATTAACATTGTTTAGGAAACATCGTTAATCTGCCATGTGTTTATTCATTTAATGGTAAGATTAGTTCGGGATTCCCTCAGGCAGACTTTAATAGTGATTTTTCACTTTTGGAAAAGGATCTTCCCATTTATTAATTTGTACTTATTACCAGTGATTTTGGTTTCTGTGCTTGTATTTTTCAAACAACAGAGTGTTTTGTCTGATTTGATTTTTCCCAACATGTTTGTATTCCACTTGTTGCAGGAGATGGCAGAATGACAAGACTCCAGAGCCACCTTAGCAATTGCATGAACCAGTTGGGCTTAACTCAGTGGAAATTTGCTTTCTACAGCTGGTGGTGCTGGAGCTTCCTTACGGTTCTGTGGCTGGGGGAGGCTCTCCTGCAGCATGGGGCAGGGAGGACGGGTTTCCTGGTCCTGCTCTGCGCCTTCCAGCAGAGCCCGGTGGCTGGGCTGGCCTGTGCCATGGAACGGGACTCGGGAGACAACGTGGAGTGCTCGGCAGGAGGTGCGTCTAGTGGCTGTGCAGCCCCGAGCTGTGACCGCTGGCGTTAAATCCCCAAAAAGTAGTGGGGCAGAAGGGGGAAAGGGAGATAATGCAACTCGTGCTCCCTGCTCCAAGTAGCTATCTCGTGCCTCAGGCAAATGTAAGCGTTAAGGGAACTGCTGGATGCACAGGGTGTGCTGAGAGGCAGAGGAGATTCACAAAGAGCCTCTTCGCGTGTCAGAAGGCAGAGGCTGTTAGCTGAAGGGAGGGTGGGACGGGGAAGCCTGATAGTTGGGAGAATTTTTAAAGCGATGCAGAGAAAGCATGAAATTTTAATTGCCTTTGTCATGATAACGCCAGTCCCTGTACTGCGGGGAGGGAGGAGGTCGCTGCCACCGCAGGTGGCCTGGCGCGGGGCTGCCTCCAGCCGCCCGCTCTCCGCTGGCTCTCCCCCGGCTTTGCTGGGTTGCAGCAGGGCGCTGCAGCAAGGCTGCTGCGCGTGCTGAAGCACGAGGAGCCTTACGTCGAGGGGCGTGCTGGGTTCGCGAGGGCCGTGGAGGGGTCCAAACGTCCCTGGTGTTCTTCCCGCAGGCTCCTGCCCTCGCGGCGGGGCTCCGGTCCGCGTGTGCAGCAGGCAGTCACGGGGGCTGCAGGGTGGGCGCGGAGCGGGACTGCGCACTGAAAGGTACGGGGCTGCAGCGCGTATCGCCTCGTGCAGCCCGGCCTGTCGGAAGAGCGAAATGGTGGCTTCGGCCAGCTTTCATTAATCATACAAATGAGGAAGTGAGTCTTCGCTTCTTACTGGCAAGGGTCAAATCCTAAATTAAGCTTTGAGCCTGTAATTTCACACTTCTTTATACTGTTTTGATGATAAATAGTCCAGATTCACAACGTCTTACCTAGACGTTTGCATCTTCTTTTTTTCCACCTGCTCGTAGGCCAGGATGTTATTTTCATCGCTTCCCAAGAAACTGCTCTATGTTCTAGATACACTGCAGCTTTCTCTCCTCCCATAGCAATTATTTTTGGAGATCCTGAAATACTTCGGCTTTATATTTGAGTGTTACTGAGGTGGAAACATTTGATTTTTTTTGAAATTTTTATTCACCTAATATTTTTCTATTCCAATTATGTCTCATAATCAGTGCTAGAACTAAGCTACCTCATTCTTAGAAGAACAGGCCTCCTGGTATCACCAGAGGTGGTTAAAGAACTTTTAAGGTGCAAATATGTCAAGAAACTTTCTCTCTTAAATGATTGGCTGGTTTATGCTTGCCTGCGCACACGAAAACAGTGCCTGTGTGTGTTACATAGATAAAAGTTTTATTCATGGTCAGAATGAAATAAACTGCTGAAGTCCTTCCATTGACTTACAATATCAAACGAGGTTCACCTCTTGCATGGAAGTAGCAATAGGTCTGCACAGAAAACCGGACTTTTCTTATAGACAGCCTGGTAATTCTGGCATGTGCAAACTTAGGATGACTACAGATCCTTGAAAAGTCAGCAACTGAAATCTAACCGTGCTGACCAGCTCTGCAAAGTGGAAGGTCAGTTCTCTAAGCCCATCTGAAACCGGTTTTTATCTGATATACTCACCGTATACTGTACTCAGTGTAACATTTAAAAAAAAAAAAATGCTGACAGGACTGTAGGCTGTTTTCGGCTCCAATCGGTGTAAACAGTCTCTAATTTCTTCTTTAAAAGTAGGCATCAAATCCTATATTCAGGGAGAAAATTGCCCTAAATGTAGTGATTGCTTGTACACTTATGTACATGCTCGATGTATAGCCATGTATCATTTAAACTTAACAATGTCATGCAAGAATGAATTCTAGATGTTATGATTATCACCTTTTTCATAGGTAATGTATATTTTTCTTATTTTAAAATAAAAGCAATGGTTTTATGAGTCATACTAATTTTATTATTAGCAGTAGCAAGCAAAGTATTGAAAGCAAAATGAGAGAAAGAAAAAAAAGAATTTTGAGCCAGGGCTTGAATCTATTTTATTTTTAGCACTTTTTCAAGTTACTATTCATAACTGCCAGAAACTGACAAGCAGGAGAAACGCAGTGTGAATCAAGATGCTCAGTAGTCATCTGTTCATTTTTAATTTGCAAATTTGACATGCAAATAGTTCTTTTGCTGCTGGTGTTGATGCTGCTGAATGGTGTCCTCACCCTTACTGATGCATTAGTGGTCACCTATATGGGGACTTTGGTCGAAACTTAACTGGTGGCTTTCTGTATGTGGTAGCCATTAAATGACATGATTTAAAAAATAAAGTATGGTAAAAATGTAAGATCTTACATCCATAAGCTTTGTAATATACTGTTGCTGCTCCAAAATAACAAAGTCAAAAAATGAGGAAAAGTATGTGATCTGTTAAGTTGAGCTTTGTGTTTGTTTGTGCCTGCTCTCCAAGGACGTGGATGTTTCAGTGAAGAACTCCCTGGAACAGTAGATGCATGTTTTTCTCTAGCAGCTTTTGACTCTCTCACCATTTACTGGCCAGCTGTACTTCTGAAGCGATCGCTTTTTACTTCTCTTTACTGAAAATGATTCAAGCTAGTAAAGAGATTGAGAGAAAATATTTTTCCAAACAGTAGTTTTGGAAGAGGAAGAACTCATTTTCTTTCTTTCTCTTGAGGCTGGTAGTGCGTTGCAGTTGGAACAGGTCTGGAGACTGCAGCAATAGGTGCCGAGGGTCCGGTATCCATGCCGTGCGTGCTGGGGTTTAGCTCTGGTCTGGTCCCACAGGCAAGCATACAGTCACAGCTGGAGCACATCAGGTGTGCTTCTGCAGCACATCTTGTTTAGTTCCATGCAAAGGAAATACAGTTTATGAGCCATGGGGATTGCTCTTTGGTGTAAATCAAAGCATGGGAGTGGGAACAACAGAGAGGTGTCAAGAGGGCACTCCAGTCTGAGGCTGAATGGAAACGTAGACATACCCACGCTGACCATGCTTCACCATCCAGGGAGGCGAGAAGACTTGGGAAGAAACCTATCCCTTTTATTGCTTAATGTCTTTCTCTGTTACAGGACTTAAACCAGCACCATTATATTAATAATATCCACTTGACCTAATTATTTTTGAACTGTTTAATGAAGGAGTAGACTCTAATATAGTGATCTGCACAAAATCGATTGGTATTCAGGAGGGAACACAAGGCATGAGGATACCAACTGTAGCATAATGCAGTATTATGAATCCAGTCCCTTTATAACATACTGCTTTTGTCTGCTGATACACCGTGCTGAGTTGCAAGTTGGGGAGGGAAGGGAAAAGAAAGGAAGAGAGCAGGCATTTTCACTAGAAAAGATATATTTTGTGACTTCAGCAGGAATTGGGCACAATAAAAGCTAGTGAAGGGTCAGAGGTGTTTACTTACTGAGCCTTCTGCAAGCACTGACCATGTTACTCCCTGAGTTGAGGTTAGCAGGTTCTCGTCACGGGGTGCGGAGATGTCAGCCTGCAGAGGGTCGTTAAGGACTGAGTTGCTGGCAGCACCAATGGGCAACCTGGGGGCCAGCGTGCAGCCCTTTGCCAGTGCCTTTTAGCCCCAGGACAGAGCACGGCAGTGCTGGACACCAGCCTACTGCCGGTCACCGAAGCGCTGGCCGTCCAGTTGTGCTAGGCAAGCGAGGGATGGCCACTGATGAGGCTGCCGATGGAAGGGCCGGAGGATGGCTTCGCTGAACAGCTGTAGGGGGGATTCATCCGGGCGTGCTTACCCGAGCGGCGCGCTCGTGGTGCTGCAGGAGGACCCTGCCTAACAGTGTCTGGGATGGAGTGGCCGTGGGGCTGGATGTAGGGGGGGAGCACTACTCATGTTTTAAACAGATTTGAGACATTCTTCTGTTTTTTTTTTTGAGGCTTTTTTATCCCCTGTGGAACTGAGGCTGTGGTAAGATATCCTTATGTATTAGTTGGAGTCAGATGTCTTTAAATGTGTGGGTAACACCATAATATGAAGTAGAGAAGAAGTTAGTACTCTGCGCAAGCCCATCTAATGTTCCTGGGAGGAGGGGAGTTCGCAAAGAGTTTGTGAAGAAATACCAACGTTTATACAGTTTGAAAAATTTTTACCAAGTGATTTCAGTGAGCTTGAATGAATAGTTTTCCTTCATTTCTCAACTTAGAGGAAGGCACCATATTTCGGAAGAGGAGAGCACTTTCAATGGAAAGTTACTGACAGTTTAACAGGGGGAAGTCATCTGTGGTTGCAGCACTAACGAGCACAAGTAGTTGTTTGTTATTTTGATAATAGAAGAAGTATTGTCAAAAATATCGATGATGGGAAGGCTCTTGTGAGTGCTATCAATAGGAAATTTTCCGAGGGAAGATTGCAGGCTTTGGCTGGAGCCTAGAGTGAAAACATTTCGTTTTCATTATAGTGCAACACCTACAAGAAACACAGAATTTTCATTAGTGACAGTGAAAATGGTAACATTCTAGTGTTTGCAGAACAACACTCGTAGCCATGTAATTTAGTTTCCAAACACTGCTCTATATTTAAAGTCATCATTTTTCTTTTACCTTTCTAAGGTGTTCCTTGAGGCATCTTGTAACTTCTGTTCTGTGACAGGAAAAAATTTTGACTGCATTACCAAGCGTAATGGTAGGAGAGGAGGCTGTGCTCTGTGGTTCAGTCACTGGAGTGGAATTCAAGCATCAGCCGTGTCGGCGTGGCTGCAGGCAGACCACAACGGCTGGATTTTGAAATAATACAGCAAGAAGGTTCAGTGTCAAAAGTTCCTGTTCTTACTGCCTAGAAGAATCATCCTGAAGAAATATGTTATTCTGCACTTCTTATAAATGTAAGTGCTGGTAGATGAGAACAGAATGAAAACCCTTACATAATTTGTCGTACGTACAGTTTTTTTTCCCCCATGAACAGAGCCCCACTCCACGCGCCTGCTTGGAGCTCTGTGATGTGAGCAGTCAGTTACAAGTTTCATCTTCTCTTGAGCTGAAAGAGTGCTGCATCACCGGATGAAAAATGGTATTTCACATTTCACGGCAGATTTTTGCAGCTCCGGGCACTTGTGTAGTGGCCCCGAGGAGCCAGGGCGGGCTGCGCTTCTGGCACAGCCCGGGGCTGGGTGCTGCTTGCTGCGGCCCTGCCAGAGGGGCCAGGAGGTGCCCTGACCCAGTGCTAACAGAAGGCTCTGCCTCTCCTGCCCTTCAGTAGATTTGAGCCTTATTTACGTGATGGGAATTGCAAACAGCTCTTTCCGTACGTTTTTTATATGAACTACGGCTGACCTATACTCTATTTTATTCCTTGCTTTGAGTATACAGAGGACTGGTGCTGGGGAGACTGAAGGTCTGCTCATGAAGCATATGTTCTGTGCTCCTTCTTGCTCCACTTTTGGAAGTAACTTGCAAAGCCTCTGAGAGAAGTTACTACTTTTAATCCACCAGTGCTTAATTAAACATGGGAAGTAATGTGAGACGTAACGAAGGGTCTGTGTAGTGTTGTACTCTGCCATAGCATCCCTGCCAGCTCATACTGCAAATAAAGTAGAGTTTCAGCAGAGGCGTCTCTGTCTTCTCTGTGCTATTTCCAACGCAGTGGGTAGTCCGTGGCAGATTATATAGGATTCCTTACATAGGCACGTAACAAATCCTAATAGTAATCACAAGTATATATGCAATAATGTCCTGTGACTGGCAGTAAAAAAGGAAATACACAATGAATTGGCAAGCTGGTATTTGTTCATTGAAAACATTCATTGACACATGAATGCTTGTAAAAATAATTAAAACATACAAGAAACAGGAATATAGTTCACCAGGATTTGTTCAGCAGAAATACACCCATCATGGACTTCTGGATAGCAAACATATAGGTGTTTTATAGGTATATAAAAGTAGATGAGGATGCCCTGGAAGGTATGCATGTATTCTTCCATGCTTTGTGACAGTTTTAAAGTTAAAGCTGGATGTCTTTGGTGGTGCAGAAACTGCACTGCATTAAATACTCATATGAACTATTTTAAACACAGTACTTTTTGTTTTGTCTGGATTTGAAATCCAAATATGTCACAACAGAAAGCTCTTGATAAATACAGTGTTTCCACAGTAATATAGCTGTGTGGAAGAATACATTACATGTTGGTTATGCTTTTTGAATGAATGTGTTTAAAGTTGAGCCACCTGAATTCATGGTGGTCCCATTGTTAGGAAAGTTGAGCTCTCCGGGTGACAACTTTCCATGACATTTGAATAAGCTGGCGTAAGTGTTCAGTGGTGTTTAAGCAGCTCAATATAGTGTGTGCGTTAAGTCAAAAAGACAGCTTTTTGTGTTGGTAAGCAGCATACGCAGCTGGCTCCTCACTGCTGCAGGAAGCAGCAGATCATTATGACAGTGGATCAGCATATAGGTCCTGCATGAAAGTTTTCTCTCAAGTCCATTGTTTTTTCCTGTTGTGACCCTCTGCTGACAAAAGTGCTGCTGCAACACACCGAGGTCTGACTTACTGCCTGCTGTCAGAAGAGCCTGCTTGCTTGTTCTTCCAGTTGAATGCACGACTACATTTCCTGAAAGATCATGCTGCTGTGGGTGCCTGATAAGGTGGGGGAGCCTGATAAGCTCTGAGGCCTTGTGTCAAGGCTCTTGGCATGCTGCAGGAATGAACTGTCTGGGACTGATTGCTCCTGTATAAGTGAACATTACTCTAAACTTGACCCATTTGTCATTCTTGAATCACATTTCTGGCATACCTGTGCTGTTCCATCATTGACATGTAGGTGATGTAAAGCAATCATAAAAGCCAGATGTGTGAGATGACTTCTGTAATGGACAGGGTAACAGACATACGTCTTGTTGCAATTTCAGCTTCATGAGCTTTCTGTGTTTCAGAGCATATCAGTCCTGGTCTTCAGGCATGCATCTTAAGCATTTTCTAATTAGTTTTCTTCAAATGCAGCATCTCTCAGTTCCTTGGGACAATCCAGCAATTACAGAGTACATTTCCTTCCTGTCGCAACATCCTGGAGCTGCTTTTTCAGAGACAGATTGAGTTTCTGCAAATCAGAGAACGTTCAGTGCTGCAGAAGTCACTGAGACTGCCATCCAGCAGCACTGCTGGCTGCACACGCCGCATTCTGTTCACTGCTCCCACCTTCCAAAACCTGTTTGGAAGGCACCCTAGGAGTCCTTTAAAGATGTTAGCACGTTGTCAGTCAGAATGTTGTCAGAACTGTTCATTTGCCCTTTCTTGCTTACTTGGAGCTTAGAAATCATTAAAAAATGGAACTGTTCCAGCAGCTTTTAAATACTGACAGTTTTTTCACTGTTCCCTTGTTCCCAGTGGGTTTGGCTGAACTTGAGTAGTGATCAGATACATAGGTACTTTCTGCACACAGCAGACCTTCCTGTCTGGTTTCATATCTGTTTCATGCTGGAACAGATCCTGCGTGCTGTTTGGAGTGCAGTGTTGTGTGCTAGGTACAGTATTTTTGTGGAGGAAATTAAAGCTTGCTCCAAGCCCTCAGGTGCTCGTGGGGATGCCAGACCCGTGGCCATGTGGCTGCGCTGGCTGTGTGTTTGCTGCCTGGCGTCTCCACCCAACTTACCCGCATCCGCCACTGCTGATGTGTAGCGGACCCGGGGGCATCTGGGTCCCCCGTGCAGCCCAATGCGCGTGTTCCTTGGGCTCGCTCTGACATCTCTGCGTGCGCAGTCAGAAGTAATGTGTTTTTGGGGCTGAAGGATACAACTAATGATATGAATTTAGGATGCTTATCTTTCCTTTGTGTGGGAAGAACAGACAAGATTTGCTTACCTTTGTAAAACACTTGAGAACATGGTTGAAAGTATGAAATGGGCACAAAATAATTGTATTAAATATCTTTATAAAGACACTTTCCTGCATGATTATGTTCTGTGAAATCAACATATAATTGAACAGAAAGGGATATTGTTCTTTAGGAAGCTTCAGAATAATTGTTGAGATAGCAGCGGTCACTGTAGAAGAAAAAAAACTTTCTTTAAACAATGCTTTTGTTATTAGAGCTCATGTCTTTTCCAGGAGAATCCACGAAGTGTTTTTGCCACAGTTGTGGAAGAAGCTCTGAAAAATCTAATAAAATGTCTCTCTCTCACATTAGAGTATACTCACCCCACTCCGGTGCTTCTTAAACTCAACACTTGAAGGAACATCGCTGAATGATTGTTCAAGAACAAACGTGATCTTCAGCAGGGTACCAAGCAGACTCTGCTGTGCGCACTGTAAGGACAAATTTTTATTCAGCATGCATCATCTCTTCTTTTCAATGCATAACTCCGTGAGAGTAAGGCTGAGCTCACAAGCTGGGTGTGTGATAAGGAACAGCATGTGCTGTATTTGTTGTTTATGTCACTGATAACTACTGAAGGAAAATAACTGGTTCAGATTGCCTTGAGCAAGGGGTTGCGCTAGATGACCTCCAGACGTCCCTTCTGACCTAAATTATTCTACTTCTGTGTGCAGCAGCGATTACCATGAACTGGTTCCAAAGGCTGGAAAGCAAGATGATGGCATGGAGATATGGCCCAACCTTCCTCCTCTGCTAAACACAGTTGCGCAGGTAGGGCAGGAGAGCTCCGTATGACACAATCCAAATGTTCTTGAACTGTTAAAACAGTTTCCTGTGCCAGAATAATTTGAAACTGCCTATCTGAGCATTATAAATAGTAGCTTTATTTCTCTGTCTCTTCCTCCCTGAGGGGAAACCTGAAAATGTGTTGTTTCCTTAGAGAAACTTCAAGGATTTTTCTTTTTGTTGAATTTTAAACTTAGCACTCAATTTACTCAACCAAATAGCAGAAGATACCAAAGTCGATGTGAAAGGACAGTCCAAACCATATCACCCTCTTTCAAACGCCTACTTTCATATAAGAACTCTCACGCTAAAACCACTCCTTGTGTTTCAGCTTCAGTTGTCAGAGCGCTGCGCTGTCTGTGCTCTGGAGACATTGGAACAGATGGTAATGGAGCTGTGCCACATGCAAGGCTTGCACATGCAAGTTTCTAAACAGATGAATTGCACAAAAATGGAAGTATATGCTAACTGTGACTGCTTGATGGGACTGACTGCGAACCTCTCTCAGGTGTTTGCAGAAAACACTGCTCTTGCTGTCAGTGTGAGTTCAGAAAAATTTCAAGATACCTGCAATTCCAGAAAAAAAAAAAAAGATAATCAGCAGTTCAGTACAGGACAGAACAATGCCTTGATCCTAAACTCTTTCATCGTTGCAAATTGGTGTTATCTATCATATGGCTATTAAGGATTCTAAATTGTGAAAGCTAGAAGGAACAACAGCTTTGAAAGAAAATCACTCTGTTATCACCCTTAGAGAACAGCTTTCCCTGAAGTGAAAAGCAAGAGTTACAAATTTTTTTATGTTTCATCTTCTTGCATGACAGACTAGGTTCCTTAAGAATCTTTGGTGAAGGATCTCAAGAAGAGCATTTTGAAAATGCACAAACACTTTGTATGTTACATCCTTACTGATGAAAAAACTCAACCATACATGAAACGTGATTTTTCTCTACAAAAGCTTTGTTGACCCCTCTCTGATACCTATTTTATCCATCTATCTGTTAATCCTCTCTGTTTGTCTGTTGCAGCACTCTGATGTCTAACATGAAGAATTTTAGCACAGATGGTTAGCATTTGGTAAAGTTACATTCAACTGAAAATACAGACACATTACAAGAGATTTTTGGTTACCGTTTGAGCAGTGGTGTCCATGCCATTTTTGCTGTTAATGAATCAGGTATTTTTCTTCCTGTCATCAGTAGTTAATCCTGTAGTTACAAAGGCAGATCTTTTTCTAGTATTATTCAAATTCATGCGGATTGGAATGTCCAATGTTTGTAGAGCAGTCAAATTAGTAATCATTTTTTCCCATACTTATTAGACTGGTCACTGTTTTCCTGGGAGTGGCTATCACTTTGTACTTGCAGTATTAAGATAATATGGGGGAATTCTTCTCACCTGTCAGTGGCGGGGGAGCCCCTGGGGCAGGGGCAGCCCTGCCATGAGCCCCTGTGCCCCGGAGGGACGGGAGCAGCCCCCAGCTGCGCTGGCTGCAAGCTGCTGAGTCGCAGCAGGCGAAGCTCCAGCAGTGGGACGTCCATCGCCCACCGTGTTACCTGGCTGATCGTGCTGGCTGTCTGCTCATGGTCTGTTCGAATCCAAGGTAGAGTCTTGGCACCTTTTTGCAGTTACTGGGAGAGAAACCAGCATCTTCAGGGGATTGTACATCCCAAACGTGCTCAGCGCGGCCATGAAGCGGTGGGTTGGCTGGCCAGCAGTGCTCATTACCCTCTGCTCTCTAGAAGGCCAAGTGTAACAGGAAAGGTTCATGACTTTCACACATTATGGTTTAGCAATTTGATAATACATGATTGAACTTATGTTTTCTGACACCAGACCCTTCTCTGTTAACACTAATGTGCATGTGCTTAATTGGGAAGGGAATTAGGTGGAAGGAAATAAAATTTTAAAGAGATGTATTTTTGCTTTAGGTCAATTTCCTTTCCATTACAAATTAAAATCAATATATGATTATGATATTGGTTGCTATTAGGATCGGAATGAAGTCTGCGTTTTGAATGAAGGAGTTGGTTGCCTTTCGTATGGTGCTTGGTTTCCTATGAGCACAAATACAGCACAGGGTTAAAACATACTCATCCAGTCAAAAGGAAAAAATTCAGGCAAATGGGTGGCTCAGGTCCTGGGCAACCTTAGCTGTATGTTCTGGGTTTTCAGAGGGGGAGATGGTAATAAGTAGCAATTGGGAATGAATCCAATAAAAGGGTTTTATCAAAAATTTCTGGAGGCTGTAAGAGAAGGCATCGGTACTTGCACGCTGTCAGGAAGGGGAGGGGAGGCCGTGCGAGAAGGCGCGCGGATGGCAGGGCCGGTCGGCGCGGGCAGAGCTTGGCCACTCGCGGGGAGCTGGCTGGGGCTGGCACGTGCGGAGCAGCCGCGGCCGGGGGACGGACCCGGCCTTCCCTGGTGGTGCATCCCGGCACCGGAGCTGGAGGTGGTGTGGTTGGTGGTACTTCTGTGAACGTGAGAAAAGATCAGCTTCGTAGTTAATGTAGGCTGAAAACAGCCATGTTACAGCATCACTGCTTAAGCAAACTGGGATGAAAAATGATAGCACACTACGTGTTGTTTCGCACGTGCACCGTGTTCACCAGCTGTGCTAGTCATTTCCAGCATCCAGCAAGAAGTTATATTTTAAAAATCTTTTTTGTGTTTTTATCGATAAGACTGTAAAATAGAATGTTCAGAACGTATCCAAAAACATCTGGAGGCAGCAGAAGAAAAAGTACATAAGTGCCTTCTCCAGATGAGCACAACTTTTAAAATTAGGCATTGCAAAGGAAAGGTTGGGCCCTCCCAGGCCACCCTCAGCTCTGCGAATGTCAGGCTTTGGCCACAAGGACAGTGCTCCACAGTTCCATGAGTGCACTTCTTTGAAGCCCCTTGAACAGGGCATTTTAGGCTGTTCGGTCTCAAATCTCACATAGTTTCACGAGATAAACACAGGAAAAAATTAACCCTTCCGTAAACAGCAGTTAATGAAGGAAAGCAAAACTGCGTGTGTCATAATTGCTTATTGTGCAGACCGAGCACAAGTTCCTTTTGCTGCATTTGGTGTCTGGTCATAGCATCCTCTTTCTGAAAAATGGAGCCTGGACTGTGAAACCTGCATACAGTTATGCCTCTGAAAGGGCCAATGGCAGGACCTTAACCTAAACAGAAATGTGATCAAACTGCCTTCTCAGAGAGGATGCTCATTTGAGTTTCAGAGCAGATACATACTAAAAATGTCAGGGTGGTTTGTTTGTTTGTTTTTGGTTTTGCTTTTGTTTTGCTGTATGTTATAACAGTCTGAGCTATAAGTCACTATCCCATTTTAAAAGCTGATGCTTGTTTTCCATGGTAATAGCTCCATTTGTGAGCAGCACTGTGGATGTCAGAATATCCCCTTTGGGAATTGCATGTTCTTACTGAAGCTATTTTGTTTAAGCAATAATTTCCAGGCATATTGGAAATATGAGGTAGCGACTATGTATTGCATGCTGCGTATATGCAGAGGACGTGCACCAAGATGTTTATTCAGCACACTGCAGGACCCTTTTCCTGCTGAGGTTTACATTGTGCCTAGAAGCAGTGTTATATTCAGCTGATTTTTTCCTGAAAACAAAGGCTTTTGAAAGAGTTTATGGCAATAAACTCTTATATGGCAATGCTGCAGAATTTCCACAGTGGGGAGCTTTGAGAAAAATGCAAGATTGTCTGTGTATTAGAAAGGAAATAATGCCTTTAGTTAATGAATCCCCTGTCTTGGCTGCATTACTATTTAATGGTTGCAGGTTTGCATATTTTGTGAATAAATCTGTTGTCCAGATGGTGCTTAAATGATACTTTGATTTTCTTTAGAACATCTGAAGTATTCAGCAAAGGAGGTGTTACTCTAAAGACATATAATGTGCTGCGAGGCAGCTACATGTCCTTGTAGCCTCATAGCTTGGGGTTTCAATCAGTATCTGAAAGTGAGCAGGGAGGAAGGGAGAACGATTCACAGCGTAACTCAGTGCTGGATACTGTGGGCTGTTTTCAAATGTGGTATTTATTTCTAATGGTTACCCTTACTCTCAACATGACAAAGAGTAAGTCATATCTCTTCTTGAGATATGTGTGCTGTGCACACACTGACGCTTACCAGCAATCAGAATGACAGATAATTTACATACATGTTAATTTGGATACCTTTGGGGAATGCTTTGACACTTTCTTAATGTGTAGATAAAGTAGTCTTTCTTTATGTCACTTTTAAAGATAAATGAAAGCAGCTTTCATTTCCGAATTGAATGCAACCTGTATCTTTTGTTCTTTAAAAATGACTTTAAACCTGAGATCTAATAACCTAGATCTAAGTACAAGTGATGCCCATAGCCTTGTTCGTAGCATGATTATGCTATGAGTAACCCAACTGTAACTAATGGCAGAAGGTCCCCAGGGTGTAAATTCCTGTCCAGCCTGGAGGGATGATATTCTAGCCCGCAATGATGAAATGATCTTGTCAGAGTTCACAGCCTTTAAAACAATATGGAGCCTAGCAGCAAATCTGTTTAATACAGGTATTTTCACATTTTTAGTTTTTCGGCATACATACTTGTAATAGAAACATCACCAATGTTTTTTTTCTACAGCTGAGTCTCTTAATATCAATTTTTTGAAAGTGCGTAAGTATAACCAGGCAACATACCAGAAGTTTAGTCTGGGTGGAGGTAAAAATGATAATCCACAGATTTCTCCATTTCTTTTGCTAGCATAAAAGTCTGCCTCATCAGTGCTTTGTTTCCCTTCTTTTTGTCTTTAGCTGATAGCTGTCTCTTGTGTGCTTTGTCTATTAACTCAATACAAGCAATGTTTACTGAAATGTCATGCCTAATTGTAAGTGATAATGCTGTATGCATAAGAAATGAAGAGTACAAAGGAGTTCTCTTTAACCTATTTCAGCTGCTCAGAACAGTTTAAGATGCAACCTACATTTTATGGGTTTGTACAAAGGTTAAAGGGTGTTTTTTCATGTAGATAAATATGCTTACCATTTTTATTCTGTTGATGGCAGAGTTATCACAGGCTGGGACATATTTGCTTATGTGTGAATGCAGTTTAGAAGATCCCGCTATTAGTCTGGAAACAAGCTTTTCGATATTGAGATGACAAAGAGTATTTTTCATGGGAAGGTGGGAATCTGGAGCCTGTGCTTAAAAATACCGTGCACGTCTTTACTGTTCAAACCACTAGTTCAAAGCAACAGGATGGTTCTGATAAGCTCAATGGGAGCATTTTGCAAAAAATCCAACAGTTCCAAAACAAGAATTTCACCGTAGTCTGTTTTTCAAAGAAAAGGTTTACCTTGGAAATGACTTTTCAGCTATAGATCTTAACAGCCATCATTCAATCTCTCCCAACCTTGTCTGAGAAAAGAATAGGTTCCAAAAGGCTGGCGTAATCCCAGAATGCTTGCCCAGCCAAAACAGCTGAGTGTTCACACAGTTTTCTGTTGCAGTTATTGGTCTGTACTGCTGGTTTTGTTACGGAAAGTTTGACTTTCCTTTGGAGTGGGAGCAGAGACTTAAGCCTCTGCAGAGGTGCCAGTAATTTGTAAATTTAAGCAGAGATGAAGGTAACTCACGTAGCAGGCAGTGGGTGGAGAGGCCTGCGCTGAGGGCACCCCCTGTGTGCACTGCGGAAGCGCTGGTTAGAGACAAGAAGCTGCCCCACTGGCACCTTCAGGCGTTCTCTCAAGATAGGCTGAATCTACAAGAAGCGTGTTGGAGAGGGGTTTCTCCATGCCCAAGGCAGATAGCTGGTGCCCACCGCAGGAAGGACAGGGTCCTCCTATGGGGCCGTCAGGGAGAGACGTAGAGTCTGTAACTGGGGGAGATGCCTGAAATGAAAGGCAACGGTAGACACCAGTTAGTTCCCGAAGCAGCTGGTCCGGGCTTGGTTGCTGGGTGCCTGCACTGGGGAGGGGAGTTCCTCTGAAGCCGAATGCACGGCGAGGAGCACTGCGAGCCGGCAGCTGGAGCCCTAGGCACAGTGACGACGTGTTTCGGAAAGTTCTGGATGGAGTCTTTTGTTTCTTTATTATTCTGTGGTTTGTGTATGCCGATGCTGGAAATGCAGTTTTGCTTCATCTACCACACTCTTCTGTTTTTAGACTTATTTATTTTTTCATCAGAATTACAGAGTAGCTTTGCCAGTACTTATTACACAGAAAAACAGTCAGGACAAAGCCTTTTAAAACTACAGACATTTTCACACCATTAATTAGGATATTGAGGGTGTTTAGAGGGTTTGTTTAATTCTCAGGAAGAAAAAAAAGCATGGAAAGCATAAAGGTAGTGTTTCCTCTCTTTCAAATGCAAGTAAAGGCTTTTTTGGGCATGCGTAATTTGACTTTCCTGCCAGGTAGGGGTAGCGTGTGACTGCGGTGAGCAGGGATGGTAAGTCAGGCTGCACAGCCGTGCTTCAGCTAGCCCTCTGCTTCCTTCGCTAAAAGAGGTTAAATTGCTTCAGCTGGCTGGTTCATTTTCTTTGGCTTGAGAATTGGTAGATTGTTTTTATTAGGCCCCGATAATTTCTGTAAAAGCAGCTTAAGGTGGTCAGTGCTTGTTTTGCTAATAGGTCGGCTGAAAGGCTTACTGCTTGATGTGTTCTCATTGATTACTAGCGTTTTTAATTTGTTCAGAGCTTAATTTGTAACCTCTTGGTTATGTTAATCTCTGCTTATAGCCGAAACACTGCCAACCAGTTTCTGCTGAAGCCTCCCCGTGCTGCCCGGAGATGCAGTTGTTCTCGCTGCTTTACGTTCAGATTGTCTTCTAGGTTGTGTTGCAGATGCAAGGGCCTGCACATCCGTGCAGAAATACCATGGGCCGAGTTCCGCTCTGCGGAGTCTCTGCGGGTTATTTTCCAGTGTATTTGAAGAAGGGGGGTCTTGGCCTTTCTAGAACCGTCCTGTCTTTAAGCATAACTTAAAGGAGGAGTTACAGACAGGAGCGTGCCCACATCCGGGCCGAGAGGCAGGCAGCGAGCGTAGAAGTGCTGCCGCCAGCTCTGGCTTCAGTGCTGATGCTGGGCTCGTGAGAAGCCGCCGCTTTGCCGAGGGGGTCTCGCATGACTGCCTGCTGAACGCCCCATAAATACGGCTTTAATCGAGATACGTTCCAGAGGTAAAGGGGAAGCTACAGGGCACAGTCGGGTGTAGAAGTGTGGAGGTGAGACTGCGGAGCACACGGTCCTCACCTTCACTGGATTACAGTTCACATCCAGTTTGCCGTCACAAAGGCGCTTTTGCCTCCTGTCTGCTTAGCTTTGGACCTGCCTCATGCTTTGCACATCTTAGTGACCTAACAGCATTGTGAAAAATGCAGTTACACGTGTGTACAGCACAGTCTGCCAGTTCCAGGGCTTAGTGATGTTCTTGTGAAGAATTTTCTGTGTATGCATGAGGTCACATTTGAAGGGTATTAAAACTGCCCCATGTCAAAAGCGTGCCCTTGACTGTGTGAACATTAGAGCAGTTAAAAAACTGCAAGAATCTATTCCTGCGAGAACATTTGTTGATATCTTACTGACTGTAAGAATGGCTGAAATATGTTTGCTTAAAGCAAACTTCAAAGCCAGTGAAATTGAAATGTGTATCTTTGATATGCACTAGACCTAGACTCTGTAAGCCAAACTGTTACAATTCACAAGGAGTTATAAAAGATCTGGAAGTGAAAGATCACCTGGTCTCCATACAGATCCACTTCTGTGGTAATTGCAGGTCTGCTTTTAAACTAATTACTTTGGTTTGGTCCAAGAGCTGGGCAGCTTGCTTTTCTTGCAGTCTGAAGTAGCACACTCAGGCCGGTTGACACCCGTTACCAGCACTGACTGCAAAACATCACCTAGAATTGCTCGTGCTTGCATCTGTCGCCTTTATGTTTTGTTTGGCTGGGTAGCCCAGAACTGCCAGGCAGACCACCTACTGAAATGCCAGCTGGCAGCTCCGGGCTGCTCCAGGCTTCAAACCCTGTCATATTTCTGGTCTGGTTGGATTTCTTGCAGCCAGAGCGCCAGGATGCAATTTACAGGGATGAGATCCCGGCCGTACTGAAGTCTGTGGAGGTTTTACTTTCCATGTCTTTTCTACCTGGATGGCAAAATCTCATTGTCTTAATAGGGATAAGAATTTATTTCTGACTCATGAATAAGCTTTTCTGAGTGAACGGAAAGTTTAGAGAGGTCTTTAGAATTTCTTCTCTAATCACTACAAAGTTAACAAAATTTTTATGGTTAGATTTTTATGTCTAATATTACTATTAGTGAAAGGTTTAGGAGATGTGCCTTAAATTTGTTAGTGTTAGAGCTAGGGTGCTGATGAATCTGCTCACTACAACCGCTGTTCATGTGAAGTCTTGCCCAGCTAAAGATTCATGTCCGATATTGCTGTTGGTTAGAAAACTGGAACAGCTCTTCATGTGGACGTGATACTTCCTGAATTGACTAGCAGAGAATGGCAACCTGGTAAGTTATAGTGAGACTGGAAATAGGAATGGGTGTTTTGACCTGGATTTTTTTTACATATTTTTTCCACTGGATGAGGGTGATTCAGCAAAACTGGAACATGGTGCTCGTTACTGAATTTCCTAGCAGACAGCAGGCAAGTTTGCCAGGCTCACCAGCCCTGCCTCCCCCTCACCCCTTCTCCCCCGAGCACAGCCTGGGAACTCAGCCCTGAGGTGCGGCTTCAGGGGTTGCTCAGCTCCCTGCTCAGCACAGCAGAGAGTCGGAGCGGGGCATCCCGGAAATTACAGCCCTGATCGTGCTGAGCCCTGGAAGCATTCCCTCCCACGAAGGGTTTGAAAGAAAGCCCACATATTTACCTTGTCCTCTCTGTGTGCCACGGAGCGTTCGGTGACAGTGAGCATAAAGGAAAGAGGCACAGAAGTGCGTCAGTGTAAGCTGTTAGAAATTTCAGAGGACTGAAAACCATTACTTATCTCTTCACAGTATCTACCTCCTCCTCACTTTCTGTGCCTTACAGAATTATTTTTGTCTTCCTTGTGGAAAGTAGAGACTGGTAGCAATGTCCCTGTAATACCCAAGTATGAAAGCAGTTTGGAAAACATTTATTACTTAAGTTAAAACATATTCCTACAAGTGTTTTCTAAATTGTTCATTTAGGATGTAAATAAAAGAAATGGAAGAAATGGAAAGAAACAGTTTAGAATCATGTTCACATCAAGGAATGTATAGAGATGTAGAAGATTGTTGCATGTGTTACGCCAGAAATAACCATTAAAAATGAAGAAGTGAACATGCCGTCTTTCCCACACCGAAAAGGATTAATGCTGACCAGCAAACGTCCCAGCGGTAGCTGTGCCAGGGTAACTTTTTGTGAATTAGCTCTCCATTCTCAAGGCAATATTATTTCCATTAGAACCATATTAAATAATAATAAGAAAGTTGTCCAAGAGTTCTCAAAGTTTCTTAAAACTTGATTTTTTAGTTTTAAACTTGCTTTAGTTTTACACAACTAAGTTTGTTTGTTTTTTTAATTTATTGACCTGGGCTATTTCAAACACTATTGGACAAGACAGTATTTTAACTTGTCTTTCAACATGTCTTCCTCTCGTGAGGCAGACATTATTTTCATTTTCACGAGTATGCATTGTAATGGCATTTGTGCAGTGTGCCTGCGAATGTCAGTTAAACAGAAGTGCAGTGTGGACTCCTGAGGAAAATCTTAAATGTTTCCCAGTTCACGCCTGTAACATAGTACACAAGTGCTGTATGCCAGGTACTAGTACTAGTGACGAGAAGCACGTGAGCAGCCTCACAAAAAGAACAGTAAGGCCGCATCAGCGAGCGGAGCGGAGGCTGCGGCCCAAGGGTCTGCTGCCGGGGCACCGTCCCGCCCGCGCTGAGCCTGCCGCGGGGCCGCGCTGAGCCGGGGCAGAGCAGCGGCCGGGTCACACGCTGCTGCCCCGACGCGTCCGAGCACCGCGCGGTTCAACTCCCTGCCCGTAAGGGCGAGAGTGTGCTGCGGCATCCTGAACGCGGCTCGGCAGTGGCATCCCTCAATCTCCGGGTCTCTGCGGGGGACTGCCCCCGAGGCAGTGCTGCTCCTCACCTCCCACCTCAGTGACACTCTGGTATCTCTGGCAGCCTTAAAACCGATTTCCGTATTAGCCTACGCATCTTCCAAAGGTCAGGTGTAAGAGCCATTACCAGCAGTTCCATCTGCAGTGATGCAGCCTGAGCTCAGAACACAGGTGGGCATCACGAGCTCTAATGACCAGCATTGCCCTCAACGGAGAAGGAAGAGATGTCTGCTTGTATTCTGTGATCATGAAGTGAATCGTAGCCGGGGTCGTTACCACTTCAGCTCGTCTCGGCCAGGACACAAGAAACAGCAGCGCTCTGTCGGCTGGCTGCTACAGGCCAGCACGCCGCCTGGGCAGCGAGCTAGGGAAGTCCGAATCGCTGGTTGTCAGACTGCCTTCCGTCCTTCACCTGCATTCCCTGTGGATCCGTGTAGCCACAGTGTTTTGTCAGGACGTCACTGTGAAGAGCTTATTAAACAGAGCGGTCTTTTGTAACAGTACAAAGCTAAAAAGCAAAGGCAGCGAGCTGCTGCTGACATAGATAGGTGTGACCTGAAATGAGCGACTTGCCTGCAGGGCATTTTTCAGTTTTTTTACTTCTTATAAGTCACTCCAACAAAAGCAAAGTACCCGTGGGACAGCAAGGTGGGAGATTGCTGCTTCATTCAGCTGTGCCCTGACTGGGTGGAAGCTGTCTTTGCCTAACTCAGGAGCAGGAAGAAAGGAAGAGTGTGCATCTGCCCTCTGCTGTGCCCCAGAGCTCAGTTAAGCCCTGTGGTCAGCACCTGGCTGAAGCCTGAGCTTGTTCTCTTTTTCTGTTGTTCTACTTTGTTCTTCTGGGTTTAATCAGCAGGCTCTCCAGGCTTCCTTCTCCAGGAAGGACAAGAACCATCGCTTCCTTTTTTACAGTCCGCTGCGCTGTTTCTTTATGCAAGAAAGATAAAGGTTGTTAGGGAAAGACACAATGAGATTTGTGGTTTACTGACGCTCAGAGCGTGGGTCTGTACGTTATGATTCTGTCGAGACGTGCCCAGCCGCTGTTTTAATTGATCTGAGACTTTCTGTCCTCGAGCTCTGTCCATCTCAGCGTTGCGCTGAGGTCACCTTGGGGGAGTTAACACACTTCGTGCTTTCTGAATGCTTCAGTGCTGCCGCAGATGAGCAATTACGGTGCTTATTCTGATCTTATTTAAAGTGGAGCACTGTAATTTTAGTTTTTGTGGCAAAAATAAGCCTTAACCAGTGCGAACCCTATGAACTTCATAGAGTTTTGCCATGATCAGCATTTTTGCCGCAAAGTACAACTGTGTGGAACCTCCAAACTCCCCACATAAAGGCTCAATAAGCAGCATGTCCGTCACTGCGCCCTTCCAGCCGCCGGCACGGAGCGGGCAGGCAGCAGCGTTCCCTCTCCGCAGCTTACTGCCGCCAGCGCGGGAGGTGCTGGCTGGGACCACATAGAAGCTTTCTTCCCTATCTAGTATGGTTAGTGTTGTTTGGTTGGGTGTTTTTTGCTTGTTTGCTTGTTTTTTCAATAAATTAATGGAAACATACTGAAACAAAACATACTTGGCTTTTTGGTGATGGTGAGCATCGTGTACTGGCTATGGCAACATCTTTGTATTTATTGTCTAAACTTAGAGGCTCACAGGAAAAACCTTGTTTTTCTTAAAGCCATAGAATCTTTGTGTCTTTCAATGGCCTTAATTGCTATTTTGATATTTTTTTTTTCCAGTTTCTTGTGGTAAACCAAAATTTCTTTAATTGCAGTATCTGCAAAACAGATGCCAACCCTCCTGTGTCTGAATTCTGTCTGTGTGGTGCTTCTGTAGTGCTTCGGCATTTTACAAGAGCTTCTATACATGTTTTTAGAATAATACTCCGTATACAGCTGGTTGAATTTTGTCTCATTACATCGGATGTATTTGAAGCCACATTAAGGAAGCAGGGTAACTTTGCGTGCTCCTGTCTGCACTGCCTGTGCCTGCCTGCTCCCTTCAGTGCCTGTTCCACTGCAGGGATGACGAAAGCAAACCGTCGGGCTTGCTGGCCGCCCGTTCCCCTGCCTCTGGCTGGCCCCAAACGTGCAAGAGTAAGAAGCACTCAGGAGGCAGTTGGAAGACGGCGTGCCTTCTCATCTCATTTGTGAACCCCTGGTCGTAAAGTTTTGGGCTAATGGTGGACCGACAGCACAGCCACATGGAACTGAGAAGTTCATACAACTTCTAATTTAATAGCAGTACTTACGGCGGCTGCAGAGCAGTTGCCATTGACCAAGAGGGGCCAACTGTCTACGGTTGGGGAACTGCTGTTTTTAAAAAAAAAAGGTTTAATCCATGAAATAGTAGGTTACTATTTCCTAAAAGTAAGTTATTGTTAAGAAAGATAACAGGATACCAGTAGTTACAGAAACATTTTCTTTGTAAGAAACATCTTTCAGGACCCCGCCTTCTTGGCTTCAATGACTTCCTCTGGCCGTGAGTTTCTGAATTACTGCTGATGTAAAAGCATTTCCTTGAAGAAATTCTGAATAGTCCACATTTTTATTTTCTGAAGAACTGACTGCCTCTGTGATTTCAAGTCTGCTTCACCTCATAGCATTTTTTTAAAGCAACCTATCCTATGAGCTGAATTACATATTGCTGTCTTTCACGCCTCTTTCTCTTCTGTGCTTATGAATATCAAATTCAGTTAACACTTCTTAGTATTTGTCCATATGCTATTACCGACAATACTTAATACATACAGCAGGATAGTTCTAATTTGAGGAATAAATATATTGAATGTAGTCTGCAAATTTTGTTGCTGAAATAAATGTTGCTCTTGTTAAGGTGAACTTATATTGCCACGTACTGAAGTAATTCTGTTGAATAGTTACTGTGTTGGATCAATTATCACTTAGATGCATTGTATTTAGAGTGATGATTTGCCTCATTCAAGGAACTCTAAAGGTAATTGAAGTGTATTTTTCAAACGGTAGATCGAGGACAGAAGCTGGTGATGCACTGCCTAGCTTTTGGAGAGTAGCCAAACATAATATTTAAAACATCTTTCTCTCCTGGGGACCATCCAATTACTGTACGTCAGTTACTACATGAGTAAGATCAAGCAGCATTTTTCCAGATTAGCAGCATATACAAGGAACTAAATAAAATCAACAATGAATTTAAACTAAATGCAAGGTGAGACAACAAAAATGGAGAATGGATCTGAATGTTCCATCTGGCCGTTCACAATCCAGAAGGGAATGCAGCTCTGTCAGAAGAGGGTCAGCGTAAAACAGCTTGACTCCTAGCAATCAAATCAAGTGCAGTGCAGTGCGATTGTTGTTCATCAAATACGTATTTTCTAGTGAAACCATCTGCAATGTGATTTACGTCTTTCCTGACCAGAATATATTTGTGAGAATGCACAAGTGTGTTGCAGTAAATGAGTTTCTGTGCTATTGTTGACAACTGAAGTGATTCTTTTCATAAAAGCAGAAATTAATCATAGTGTTGCCCATGTAGAAAATGGGAATACTCAGAGGATGCTGAACCATCTTTGAGATGTCTGTTTAAAAGGGATGGAGGCAATGTGACCTTGGACAGGAGTATAAAGGCCAAGGAATGGTAGTTGTCAAGGTCAGGTGAGAAAAGAGGCAACGTTCAGAGATGCTACCCGGTTGGCCTTTCTAGCCAGTACCTTGCAAACCTGTGAAAAGTGGCCATTCCAGTGCTGCCTTCTACGTTTGCAGATTGAAGTATGTCTGAGGATGCCTTTGCAGTTCTGAATCGAACAGCTGCAGGGTTATTAGAAGATTGATAAAACCTACAAAAGACCTCATGAATTTCTAAAGGCTCGGAAATGTAGAGTGTGCAGAATAACATCTGCTCATGTTTCCTGAGGTCTATTGTTGCATCTGCCCTGACAAAGAATCCCAAAGAATGCACTTCGTTTACATGTTTTCTAAACGCTTCACGAGACATCATTTCTAACAGCTCATTTGAATATCCAGGAATATCCTTTCACACAAATTCCCTCTGCAGTCAAACAGGAATTAAGAGGAAAATCTGTTCTTGTTTAATCCTGAAAAAGAAATCTGCTGAAAATCAAGCAATTACAGTTGCTGGAGGCATTGATGAAAATGATTGGAAGCCAAAAGATAGTCCGTTTCTGTGATTTTCCTTTGTTTTTTCTACGTTTGCTCCCAGAAGTGATTGAGGGAGGGGGCATACACTGTAAAAGCCTTACAGGGCTTCAACAGTACTAAAATATTTGAGTTGTGTTAACAGGAGCATTAGTAAAGAGATTACAGGATAGTGTATTACCTTTTTCTTTCTTCTTCGAAGTATTCCAGGACAGTCGCAGAGACAATAATAGTGAACTGAAGGTAAAGTTAACTCCCTGTTACTGATTTAGCTTCTGAACAAGCTTTAGTTCGTTATCCCTCTCCAAATGCTATTGGGGTTGGGGGAGTTATTTTACAAGACAGAAGATATTCATTGGAGAAAATTGAGAATGGCAGTGCTGTAAGAGAAGCCTTATAAAATCACTGAGCTATATGGGGATTGTGTAGTTAAAATAAGATTACCATCACAGCCAGAAAAGATCATGCTATGTATAAATGTCTGTTTAAATAGAGTGCCAAAGGAAAACTTCCCTCTTGAACAACTTCACAACCTGAAGGATGTTCTCAGCTGCCTGCAGTTTGTTCTGTAGGTAAGTGCTCTCACAGCAGCTCCACTGCTCCTCTGCCTCCCCTGTATTTTATTTTCCTGCTAATGTATTTAAAGGTGTGGTGCCGACTGGGCATTGCTGCGTTTCCCTCTGCCTGTCTTGCTGCAGGATTGGCACAGTGAAGCAGCAGCAACTGCAGCTGCGTTTAGGCCCTTGATGTGCTTTTGTTGCCTTCAGTTTTCCTTCTCCATGCCATTGCCAAGGCTAATGAGCAAAGGAAGGCTTTGTTTAATTTTATACCCACATGACTGTAGCATTTGGGATGTTCAAAGGAGGTGATGTTAAAAAACTGAATGCTTGAAGTTTCCTAACTAGGTAGTTCTGGTTTCCCTCGCTATTACCTTGTGAGTAGATGGGGTGGGCTTGCCAAGATGCTAGGAGTTCCCTCTTCTTTTCTAATAGTTCTGTCACTTTTTCTTGTCTCTCAGTTCTCCGCGCTCAAGCCAGTGCAAGAAACCATCTTTGTAGATGAGAGTGGTGGGTGCTCCCTTGTGTCTGCGCCTCTAGTCTAGTCGAGGGCCGTGTGACAAATATGACATGCTGCCTGTTTCTTTACGTTGTGCGCCATAAAAGGAGAATAGTGATGTATGTCTTCATGTTAAGTCAGGGTTTTGTTCTCGGAGCTCTCACGTTGGATATTGGGACGTAAGAAGGCTTGTACTTAGCAGCTGCAGTTTTAGTCAGCGCGTGCTGTTCTGGCGCTTAGTAATGCTGCTTCTCAGCTGAAGCTCTCTGGCTTTCCAGTGCTGCCAGGACTTCGTGAAAGCCACCAGGAATTCTCCTTCAGGGCTGATGCTGGAGTGGAGCAGCCCCAGGGCTGCAGCATGTGGTGCAGCTGTGCCCGCAGCGCTGCACCGGGACGCAGTGAGTAGGGCAATATTTCAAACCTCGTGGTAAATAGAGAGATAATGCTGGTATAATCCAGATTAATAATAATATTTTACTGTTCTTTTTCAATGTGCATAAATATTATTTCAGTATCGCCTGTAAGTTGTGCAGCAGGCTTTTTTGTCACTTTGAATAATTGGTAATTGAAAAATCTTCCCCATCTGTTTATAATAAAACACATCTGTTCAACATCTGCTAGGAAAAAAAGTATTTGGTGGAGGAGAATCTGTGGATTAGGGGAAACGGTCGCTGTTCAGAGGTCAGAAATCATCTGGTGAACCTGCATAATCTGCATTTTCAGATTCTGAAAGAACACGCTTCCAGACAGAGGTAGTTAGCTGGGGGAGTGGGATGGGGCTGGGCTGTTCACCTCGGCCTTGGCTCAGAAAATCCTCTTTTCCAACCATTGTCTAACTCCTAAATTTAATTTATTATTACAGTAACGTTAACAAGAATCAGACATTCATCCTAGAATCACACCACTTAAAATACGGGCCTGTATGTTCGAAAACAACTGTTTGCTGTTATATGTTAGGTAAAATCCTCTTCACATCTTTGCTTTGGGCCTTAACTGAAGCCTTTAAAAAGAGCGGTCCCTTCAAAAGGTAGGCATCTACGTCTTTATTCATTCTTTTTTCTTTCCGCTCAGAGAAGAGGCTAGTCTGTATTCATCAGAATTTGTACAGTGCTGTAAATACCGTGTCATTATAATCTACCAACCAATTTGTTCTCTTTTACTTTTTCACCACTTTTTGAAGCAGTAAGAGATATATGGAATTTAAGTTTTCTGATTCTAAATGAAAGCTTTTTTACAACGGATGTAATTCCAGCCTGCAACAGAGAATCAGCGAGAGCACATCTCTGTTAAAATGTCAGTGTTTTTACCATGTTTCAGCTGTGACATTCTGCAGTAAATAGCTATGACATATACATGAAACATTTTCCAAGAAAGACAAGAGAGATCTGGACTAAATTCCTGGTATTTGTAAAGAAAAGAAGTGGAATGAAAAAAAAAAAGTCTGTTGCTATTTTTAGTATTTTTCTAGACTCTTAACATAAAGGAAATATAAATCACAATTTGGTATATTCTTTGATAGTCGCCTGTGTATGTACCTGTCAAATAATCTGCACGTGCTTTCAGCCAAAGAAGCATTGGAAAGCAGAAGGCTAAACTCTCCCACAGTACTTGCATTCCTGCGGATCAAGTCTAAGACAAAGTGGTAATCTCCCCTTTATTTCCTGATGTCATTACACGCAAATTAACACATGAAGCTTTTCTGAGTAGATGTGGCTTTGTTAACAGGTAGCAGGAACACAATGGTAAACAGCCTGGAGTAAGTAACTAGGATGTAATAATCCTTTGTTTCGGTTTCAGAGCAGTAGCTCTGTGAAATGCTTTCTTGCAATGACATTAAAGCATGAAAACTCAACTTCTGTTGGTTGCAAAGCTGATGCTATTCTTAAATGGGCACTCCATAAAGCAGTAGGAGCTCTTGTTTGACAGCAGAGCTAGGCAGCGTTTAAACACAGGCTTCCGAACATCATATTTAGGGAAATGATAAGGAATTTGAATACAGCTAAATTCTTCCTTGTAAAGTCAATGTACATTTGATTTAGTCCAATATGGAATCTTCTATTCCATTTTTCTTTGGTTCATATACATGAAGGACTTGAGGGACTAAATAAATCGTTATATATTCTGTGGCATGCTATTCCTCTGATACATTTTCAAAGAAGAATTAGGAAGCTTGCATATTAAACACCAGCAGTCCCTGGTAACTATAGGGTCAGCTTCAAGGATAGAGATAGATTTGTATTTGGAAGTTTGGATTTCATTATGTTTGTATAAAATTTCAGTTCGATCTAGGAAGATTTCTTCTAAATGCATTCAACTGATAAAGTCATTTTTCCAAGTCAAAAAGAAGAATTAAACATTTCTAGTATTCTTGAGCAGTGTATTGGTTGTAGTAGCTGCAATGAGATTCAAAGAGGAGTTTGGTCCACATTCAATGTGAAAAGGGTTTTTCAAGGATGGACAAGAATTGTTTCACAAAATCCAGCTGTTCCTGGCCAGTGCACTTGCTGATTACTTGCACAAAACTCCCTTGGATTCAAATTTTGTTCTGAACTTGAAATACAATTTTTTAAACACCATCAAGTTTATGCTGGTCTAATACCGGATGCTAAATTCACATGCACTTGTGATGTTTTACTTCTTAAATGCAAAACTAAAGCAATATTGATCATTTTCAGCAGTGGCACTTTAAACGCTCATCCGAACACGAAGCTTGGCAGAGCCTTGCAGGCGGGTGCAGAGCTGTAGGGACCGCGGGATGTGCTGGCACCGAGCGATGCAGCTGAAGCGAGCAGCCCAGAGGCGATGCGGCCGGGCCCAGGGGGCAGCGGCTGGAGCAGGTGGAGTGTCGGCCGCTGTCACCTCCCCGAGCCATCGTGCCACTTGCTTTGCTGAACAGCAGCTGGAGCCAGGAGTCTGACCAGCACTTCCGAGGGCTGGCACGAATTGCCCTTGGAGGCATTAACCCGATCAATTATTCTGTAGCTCTTCAATTCTCACTTCGCATTGAAATGAGATGTCTTATATCATAACTCTGCACGTTGTTTCCATGAAAATAGAAGTTTATCTACAAAAGAACATCTCCATACCAGCAAAAATGAAGGTAACTGCTGCGTTCTGTATAGCTCAGTCTGTAAGGAAGAGGTCTTATGCTTCTGCATCGCTGTTACCTTCTCTTTGATGATGATACTGACCGAGTTTCACGTGTGTAGGACATTAGCAGTAGTAAAAAGCTGTTTTCCACAGCCATCCTTTCCTCTGGTGTCACGGGAGAGGCGTGCTGCTGTGCACCCTCGAAGTACTAAATCCTGCATGCATTTGTTTCTCTTCCTCCCTTGCTGTATTCACAAATGCTTTTGTCAAAGCTAAAATCAAAACAGATGACACGTGTCTGCACGGAACCTCTTCCACTCATTCTCGTTCTCTTTTGAGCCACTCTGTAGAAAATACCTTCAGCTCTAAGAAATGGGAGTCGCTTCTGCTCGCCTCGCTGACTGGAGGGTGGTGTCTTTAATCCCTTGATCAATGCTGAAACCAAATGAGCAGAACCGTTAGCGGAGTGAAAGCTTTGGTAGCGTGGAATGCATCTGAATGTTGCCCTGGGGGTCAGACGAGGCCCGGCAGGCGCCCAGTGTTACCCTGCAGGTGAGGTTCAAGGGGGCACATGGGGAGCGAGCCAGCTCTGCTTCCCACTCGTTCATACGTGCAGGCAACAGCCACGTGGGGTGCGAATGTCCTTTAACTAGGGTTTGGTGATGCCGTTTCAGGTTTTCATCTGATAGTATGCACATTGAGCTGCCCAAGTAACGCTGAAAAGTAGTCACCAAGCAATTAGAAAGAGCCACCTAATTTGCCCTTTCAGAGCGTGGTTGTGTGTTTGTATGTTTTGTGTCAGTTCATCCTGTCGCTCAGTGAAATCATAATTAGGTTTCACTACAACATAAATGTTAGTGAAATGTGCTGTCCAAGTCAATCAGTGTTGCAAAGAAATTAATCAGATCCAGTTCCTCCTCCTAATGAACTTCCTCATTAGCTGCTGGCTCTTCTCTGTGGTCTGCACTCGTCGTGTGCAGAGCAGCTTCAGCAGGTTTCATACCACTGTCTCTGACGGCTGTGCCGATGCAGCCCAACGTGAAAAACGCAAGAAGCGTACCGTTTTGTGGAGAGCCCTGTCAGTGAGCATAGGCCAAAACATGGGCTTTGAAATGTGGTAGAGCTGCTTGTGCACTTTTAGAATACAAATTGCATAAAATGAGATTGGTGACAGTAGTACAGGGATTTACCTCTCCCAACCCTATCCCGCACTTGACAATGCGTTGACAAAATGTTTAACTACATAGCAATTGAAGAGCAGCAGAGAGGTTACAGTATAATCATTCGTGTGTAGGTATCACCAAATAATGTTGGTTACACACGTTCTGTACTGGTTCCTTTTAAGATTGCCTTGATTTGCTGCCCCAGTCATCTGAACGTCAGCGACTCAGGAGTGCTAGAGACGGAGTTGCAAACACAGCAGTATTGTCAAGATGCAAAGGTTGCAAAACTGCAAATCTCTGCCCTTTGTGATTAAGTTAGACACAGGGTCTGTATATTGTATTGTATGACAAAGACCACATTGTATGTGGTATTTTGTGTAAGGCTGTAGGAGAAGTTATGATTTGTATTTGTAGGTCGAATTACTACTTGATCAAATAAGATTTAAGATACAAGAAAAAGTTCAGTGACGCGGTTGTAATTCCTTTTTTCTGATCATTCACCAACTTTTCATTCTTACCATTGCAGTACCTCTAATACTGTAGTACCTCTGCTTCTGGTATTGATTATTCACCTGTTCCTCCAACAAACCAGGTGAGTGCAAAGACATTCTTTTGCTTAGAAGATGCTTATTTAGGTGATGACTACGTTGCAGTGAAGCATGCGTCCTTGGCACGGCTTCCTGTATGAGTCAGCATGGCTTTTTTCTGCAGCATATGGTTAGCATTAAGTTTCTTTTCAAGTGCTTTGTTTGTGGATGGTCCTTTTTAGAGGTTTTGTTTTCAAAATGCAAAGACAACATAATTTTTCTGACTAAGTCTTGCCTTTTCATCAGTTATGCTGTGAATTTCCCCTGATGATGGGAAGGGAAAGATATTTTATTGCCACTTTGATGGCAAAATTCCCTTATGTGAAGTGGCAATCAGTTGAGATCCTGACGTGATCTAAAGCCTGCTGAAATCAATGAGCATCTTCTATTGGCTTTTGTTGTGCTTGGATCAGGCCGTCAGAGCATGATCCTGTGTGCTGAAGTCAGTGGGAATTGTGGCTTTGATTTCACTGGACTCAGATGAAACGTTTAATGCACAGCGCATTGAATAGTAGTTGGCTGTTTCTCCATTAAAATTATCTACTTGCAGAATCTTTGTTTGTACGTAATGTTATAGGTGGAGAAATGAAAAGTCAGCCATTCTGGCAGTTAAGTGGGCTTCTCTTACTGCTCTTTTCAGCTTTTCTTTATGGCCAACAAGACAGCAATCACTGTTGAAGATAGTTTTACAATAAAGCCTTATGTATCATTCAGCAAACCGAAAACATGAAGTTCTGTCCAAATGCACTGTAATAAAAAGTCCGGGAATAGAGCTGTTGGTGCTGCATTTCATCATCATGTTTAGCTTAAATATCTTCCCAGCAGCCCTCTCATATTAAATGATCCATCACAGCTCTGTACGGGCCCATTTGTTTATTCATTTTAAACCAGTCCCGTCATCTGCAATCACTAATATTTCAAATAGATTGCTGCACAGCTGTGAAATGACTTTCTGTTGCTGCGCCCGGGCCAGACTATGACCATGTTTCTCTGCAGTCTACAAACCCCATCGCTTATTCCCCTGGGCCTTTCGTGCCCATTGAGGAGTCATTTCAAAATATTTTACTGGCAGTTTGGCCTTAGGAATTGATGTTAATTCGATGACAAATACAGTTTTTTCCCTTCCCTTTCCCGTTCTGAAGGAACCATCTCCTTGCCCTTTTTCTGTGTCTATGGCCGTACAGCTGTTGCACCTTTTCTGCCACAGGGTCCTGTTACACCTCCGTGTTCTCAGTCGTCTTGCTCTTGTCAAATCTCCACAGTCAGCATTACAGTTACGGAGGGAGCTCTGCGACTGATTTATCGGGCTTCTGTAAATTAGAGAACAATGCCCCTTGAAGTTACAAAGATCCGAACTGCAGCCTGTCTGTCTGCTCTGCTTTCTCATTGTTCTGCGTTTCTACAGGACACAAAGGGCTACATCTGCATTTCAGCTTTGTTTGTGTGGTCTCAGGATCATTAGTCCCCTGGGAGTGAGCGCGCTGGAGCAATAGCTCACATGGTCTTTGCTAGCAGATAGAGCACATGAGGAATGCGTCTGCGGGTCTCGTGTTCCTGGGTTTCTCTTGGAAAAACAAAGCCACACAATCCGAATATTCTGTTGCTTGGCCCATGTTCACTGTGATGAAGACAGACTATGCATTTTCATAGCCAGAGCAGCACATATGCTTTTCTGTAGTTAGTCACGTAGTCTAAAGCTAAATTTTTACATTATCTTTTACCATGCCTGTTAATTGTAGGTTTTCAGAGAAATGGTATTGGACACCGCAAACCTAAGGATTGATGTCATGAGCCATTCTGTTGCTGGCAGTATTTAATGGCAGATGACTTCAGGGTAAGTTGTTCTGTTCTATGCTTTTCCATAAGGACAAATTACCCTTTACCTATTTGCGTGCTTGTCAGCAGTCTTGTGACAGAGAATTTGAAATTTTTGGAGCTCAAACCATGTGCTGGACATGCAAGCAGAAGAGCGCTGCACGAGTAAGAGCGCTGGGGCTGCGCGTGCGACAGCTGCCCGCCCGGCTCCCCGCGGGAGTCTGTGGGCTCCGAGGGCAGGACCCGCCTCCTCAGGCTCCACAGGGAGCACTGACACTCGCTCGGTTGAGAAGTCCGTGATGCCCATGTACGCTCAGATGTGCTTTGTTTTAACTGGTGTAGTGCAGAGTGAAATTCCAGTCTTTGCCAAGTGTCCATCCCTCTCAAAGGAACACTGAAAGCTGACGGACCTGACCCCGGTGGCAGTGCCCAGTGCGTCTTCCACAGGGGCCGAATGTTGTGGAGGCACTGCAGGGTGCTCCGGGGCACAGCCCGCGTGCACGCCCCCGGCTGCTGGCCCCCGCGGCCGTGCTCCGCCCGCGCCCAGCCCGGCAGCATGCGCGGAGGTGAGGCAGTGGGGAGCGAGGAGCATCCGGAGGGAGTCTCAGGTCCCTGAGCCATCCAGTGGCACATCTGCGTTTCTCTTAATGATGCCGTTTGTTCTGCCTTGAGGCTGCAGTGAGGGGGAATTCCCCAGCCTGCCTCAGGATGTCCGGTGCCCGTCTTCACCCAGACAGTCGGGACGATGCGTCATCGTGTCTCCTTTATGCAGACGCTCGATTCTTTGGAGCCCATCACTTATTACCATGGAGTCATCAGTCAGACTTCATAAAACAATAGCTTTGATGAAGCATTTAAAAATATGTAGCTGTTTATAACGAGATCTGATGCCCTGGAGTTATAAAAGGAATGAGAGTGGTATGTGGATGGTACTGCAAAGCAATAGCTTTGGCCTCAGAGGATTTATTTTGCAATTTAATCTTAAAATAAGCAAATGGTGTTGTACGTTCCTGAATTATTTAATGAAGAGCATGACAAAGTGGTAATTGTAAAAGCTGCTCCTTCCCCAGGAGTGCGTCCCTTTTCAGCTGGCTGATCCCAGCTATCCCGCTAGATATAAAATTGTGCTGCAGCTTTTTCCCTTTCTATTTCTGTCTATCCATGCACTTTCATTCAGTCTACTTGGATTTTGTTTTTTGAATTATATGTGAGCATGTTCAGTTTGAAAGTTACAGCTTTTTCAGGTTTCCTATTTTCAGATACTTTTCTGTTGGCATGTCTCACTTTAATTAGTTACAGTAGCTCTTTGGTGTGGCACGTTATGAATCACTGTTGACTGCATTACTGAAAGGTCACCAGCGCTGATTGATGGAAAGGGTTTTGCATTTTGTTGTGTGTTGGTTATAGTTCTCGTAATTACCCTGGCTAATTGCATCCAAGAGGTTTTATCTTTGTAGACCAAAATCAGTTCATTAATATTTATTATTTACACAAATGATCTAGAAAAACACTGACATCTCATTTTTGTGTAAGGAATAAAAATTGATTCTGCCTCTACTAGTAGCTGGAAAGGTTAACATCCTACCTGGAGTAACTTTCAAACTTCCATTAGAAAAACACCGAAAGAAAAGATAGGCACCAGCAGTGGCACACACAGTCAGTATGTGTAGTGAGGTGCGGCAGTCTTTTTGTAGATGGAAACAAACAGGTATTAGTTTGTCCTGGCAGGCGTGCTTATGTTCGCTGATGTGTGTTGCGCAAATGCCTGCTGGGCCCAGCTGTGTCTGTGTCCCAGCAGCTTCGATGCTGCCCTGATGGCTATTGCATGCTCCTGTTGAAGAGCTGCTTGTCCAACCAGGCTCACAGATGACTGTGAAAAAAGGGCAGAGACTTCCTAAAGACTGTAGCACCTACACTAGACTCCTTTGCTTCTGCTCTGGTGCCCTGTTACTTGATTGTGCTGCCTTTTGTGATTTGCCTGGACTCCCATGGGTGCTACTGGGTGAATGCAAGGACATAAGTAACAACATGGATTCTTCTCTTGTTTCCCCAAGGCAATCACAGAGCTTAGGACAAAATATTTTGCAAAGGGTTGCTTGGTTTACACTTCAGGAGTGTTGAGATGAAGGTTACAGCAAGCATGCATTTCTGTTACAAGTTGAAGACACTGGTTGTTGTTTGCTTTAAAGAATTACATGCAATAAGGCCATGTGGGGCTTGATCGTAGGCATCTGCTTCAGAGTTTGGATCATCCCCCAGTCATACTGCTGAAAATAACTATATTTGTCTACCTCTCGTGGTTTAATGTGTTTATGAAAAAATGCAACAGATTTTTACGGCACAGTTTGTAGACTGACTTCTGAGTGGAGTTCAAGCTGTGAATTAAAGTCGGACCATTTAGTTGGTGGTCTTTGGCTAACAGACCATGGGCTGGTCTCCCATCTGGTGGGACGATCATTCACTATTGGATTCTGATGAAGTGTAATCTCCCAGCAGCCCAGTTTTGCATCTGCAGTCTGCCTCCCTGATTTTCCCATGCCAGCCTTGGTTCCTGCTCCTGCCTGGAGGGCACGGCAGGCTCACTTCTGCCTCCATGTCGAACTTGGAAAACTGCTGTTGGCGCTGCCGAAACTGTATGTCAGAGCGGTGTGGGAGAAAGAAAAGTCGCCTGGGCCAGCTCTCATCAGCCCGACTCATTGGCTGCAGTGCTGACAGCACAGAGCACATCTGCTGAAAACAGAAAGTCTTTTGGACGCAACAGGCTGCGCCGTGCGGCAGGCATGCCCACGCCTCTGCGGCCGCGGCCAGCACACGTGGTGCCTGCGGCTGGCGGCAGCTGTCGTGTGCCTCATGGTACGACCATGTCCCGGTGTAGACCATGCGTGAAACAGTGCCTGGCTAAATTTGCTCACTGAGCTTTTTTTTCCAAGGCACTTGTCACTTTCTTACAGGAACACATTTATCTAGACCCATATTTAATATACTGTAAGTCTCTTTCTGCCTTGACAGATGAAAAATCTTTCATCTTCCCTATTTTATAGCAGTGTATAGGTAAAAACTGCTGAACAAACCCAAAAATACATAAAGTACCTTGGTTTTTTTTTTCATTGACTAGAGAAAATGGTGAGTAAAAACCACTTTTTGTCCCGGACGGATTGTCTCAGGAGTCTGTATGGCTTCTGGAAGTTTCATTTTAAATGCTCATGAAAAGTTTACAACTTCTGAAAATAATACCAATAAATAATAGAACTGCTTGGTTTTATTTTCTTTGTTTTCTCAGGTTAATATTTATGTACTTCAGTTCCCTGTGCCTTTGGTCCCTGTGGATTTATGAGTCTAGTTCCCATTATGTACGCACTGAAGTCCCAGGCAGTGGCTGTGGGGCAGCCGGTGCCCAGTGAGCGCGGTGTGATACAGTACATCCCTCCCGACACAGGGCCTCCGCGAGATGCCACACGGGAGCCTGATCCAGATGTTGTGGCTGAAGAAGGGTTGTGAGTCAGGGGAGTGCAGACCTGGTTCCTGAAGCACTGGCTCTTCCTCTCTGCAACGCATGGCCAGTGATGTCCGCGCCACCGCTGTACGTAACGAGCTCGTTGGCTACCGAAAGTGTGAAAATGAGTTTAATGGACCGAAGGACTGTGGGGTCCATTCTGTTTCCTCTTCAGTGTGTGGGAAGCCTCTGGCAATTGTAGGACATTAATTTTCTGTGTATATATTACTCTTATTTGTACATTGCATTGTTGCCATATGGTCTGTATTTGGCACTTGGCTTTAGCAGCCAGCCTATTTCTTACTATAAGCAGCAGGATGTAGACAGCATGACCTAAACCAGCTGGTCTCGAAGGTGTTAACTCCCTCCGTACTTAACTTGTGATGCTTTCTTTATGAAAGAGTGTAACTAGTTTAAGGCTATGGGTTCAAACCTTGAGCCTTGTTTCTGTATTTAAAGTTAATATGTTTAAGTAAGATATGATTGCAGTCATACAGACATATGATTTTAGGAATGTTCCGTTGTTCAGGTTCGTTGCAGGCTAAGTGTAACGGCTTCGTGTTATCTGGAGCGACATTTGGATGAGAGATCTGTCATCAGCTGAAATTAACCTGCACATGGCTCAGATGAAGAAGAAGAGCATTTAAATACACCAGCTGGAAAGCATTTGCTGTTTCCTTTTATTCCCCCTCAAACACTGAAAATCCCATAATGTGCGTCTGTGTAGGTCTCACAGTGTTCCAAGTAACGGGAGGTTGTGTGGCATTAGGGCATGCTAAGCCTTTTAGACAACCTTGATGTGTCAATAATCCATCCCGTGAATTAAAGCTGAGAAGCGTCTCCTGCTCAGCCTCTCGGGCACTGTTGCCGACTCAGTGTGATCTGCTTGGGGTTAGCAATGGCTTTATGAAAGAAAATGATAGGAAGTGAAATGTTTTTGTGAACAGAGCCTCCTGACCAAAGCTGGTGGAAGACTGCGAGGGATTAATCCCACCCTGCAGTCCCAGCCAGCATCTCTGGAACAGAAATCCTTCATGATTAGAGGCACACACAAAGATAGAACTAATGAATCCAGTTTATCTTACATGTTGGGCCAGAGCAGCTTTTCTCATTTTGCATGCCCAAAGCCTTCCTTTGTACAGGGTGGGAACTTAGCTGAGGATGAATTTATTCAAATGTCACTGTAGTTTCACTGTTGTTGAGGATTAAATGAAGCCAGTCTGTTCTGCACCACCCCATGCCAAAACAGTTTAAATCAGAAAGCTAAAATAAAATAGGTGGATATACGCTCTGTAGGCCTAATCATTGAATGATAGCTGTCCTGGCTTTCTGATTCTGCAGAAATGCACACATACTCCAATATAACTTTGCTGACAGAACAAAGCTGGCCCCTCACAGCTCAACTCCAGATGTCAGCCCGGTTCGTGGCACGCCTGTCACACGAGGCACTCTTTACTTACCGCTTCATCTCTGAAGACTCCCTTCATGTGGAAGACATCTGCTTAATCGGCAGCAAAGTTTTGGCCTTGGTTTGACAAGAGAAAACTCTTTGTTTTCTTTCAAAGGTTCTGCAACTGCAGACTGTCTTCAACTGCTGATGACAAAAATATGACAAAAAAATCCTTTCCACTTCGCTATGGATGTGAATCATAACCTGTCTCTGCAAATGAGGGAGAAGGCACAAGGCACAGCAGGCACTGAACAGCTGCAACATAAGGAGTGGATCTGCACTTTCATTAACTGAATGAACAGTAAACGAATTTAAGTATCCAGAGCACTATTCACTTTAGTCTTCAAAGGTTTGGAAATCTGTCTTGATTTATAATGATACGAGGAAAGTAACTATACCAAAAGGATGCTTATTTGAAATGTACATTAAGTTGTAGCTAAAAATACATTTAACCTCAGTTAAAAATCAGAGTAGCATATCCGAAGGTCTGCTTATTCACTGAGAATGCAGGGATAAGGCATTCTTGATACATCAAAAGAAACCCTTGTACAGTAGGTCTTTCGTTTTGGTACATTTCGGGAAATGTGTTCAGCGGTGACAATGAAGGGGCACACACTGCTCCAACTGATGAAGAGCAGGCCTAGATGGTTCAGATTAACATTCTAGTGCAACCAAAGAGACTCAGCATGTCTGAGTAATTTACTGCAAATTGGCAGATGGCTGTAGTAAAAGGATTACCATGAATCAAGTTAGATGGCAAGTGTAACAAAGCAATAGCAAGTAAAAATAATACTGCTGTTCTCCTTCCTAGTTAAAACTAAGCGATCCACAGTAGCTGCAAAGCACGTTGAGCGACAGCAGCCTTTGATGCCAGTTCGGAGCCCACCCAGAGCTCCTCCACTTCGCGCACCCTGTCCTGACCTCCCTGTGCCTCTGTCACCACTGCTGACCGGGGAGCTTCTTCTGCTGAGCTGCTGCGACAGCATCTCAGCTGCTGCCTGGGGGATGCTCCGGGCAGAGTGACCCCTCGGGTGTACCGAGAGAATCGCCCAGCATCCTTTGTAGCTTACATCGTCTCCAAAAAGGCCCGCTTTCAGCCATTCCAGTGTCCAGAGTATGTCGCACTTGCACGTAGCGACCGTTGATCTTTAATATATATGTTTGCTCTGGCACCTCTTCTCTCTTTTCAACATTAGGTCACGTTTCACTTCCGTTACCAAGCCGTGGAAGAGCCCGCTCCAGCTGGGCCTGAGACAGCCTGGGTTAAGTTCTAATGAGGTGGTCCCCTTGGCTGGCAAGAGCGGGTGGAACAGAAAACATCTCCTGTGCTTGCCCCACGAGCAGACGGATACCCAGCCTCGTGGCAGGTCAGCGTGAGAAGTAGCTGAGGGTGGAGAGGGCACGCAGGGGCTGTCTCCATCTCCCCCAGCACCAGGGTGATCACGTTCAGTTACTGAAGCTCTTAGGTTTCCGTCACCCTTCCAATCGCACTTGCAGGAGTTTCAGAGGACATACCTTTCTTATTTGGGAGGATAAGTTTAGTAGTTATAAATGAAATGTGACTGGTTGATGATGAGTACTTTTCTTGGGCTGCTGATTCTGAATAATTAATCCTGTGTGGCATCCCGCTGGACAAGGGGAGGTGCAGCTGACAGCCCGTGATGAGCGAGCTGCGCGGCTGTGTTCACGCTCGCCGGGGCTCAGTACAGAGACACCCTCTCGAGTCTCACACCACTGCATGCTCCTGTGTCATGCTGTGTTAATAATGTGTTCTGTATCCCGGGGGGACGGCATTGTTAATGGTTGTGTGATCTTCCTAATTAGCTTGACAGATTGAGAGGTCAGAGCCCTGTTAGAAATCTTGTGCCAGGTTAGTGTATGATGTTATTTTATTGCTTTATTATTTATTATTAATTATAGTAATTCCTAACTATAGTGTCGGGTGTGTTCTGACTCCAAAACCTGGAAAGTAAATTTGGGATTCATTCTGAAAGACATTGATTGATAAAGGTAACAAAAATCACTTATTTTTAGTCCAGTTTTCCACCATTTTCGTTGTGTGTGTACAAGAAAAATGGAAATAACCTTTTCCAGCTGAGTAACACTTAATCTGGGATAATGTGATTACAAAGATACTGCTTTCGTTAAAAAAAGGTAAAAAGTAGTAATAATTTGGTGTAGATAGTGACTTGTGAAGAATCTGCTATCATGTTGTACTGCTGGTTTTACACTTTGTGGGAACTGTGCTTGTTGTCAGGAAAAAATCAAGCCTTATGTATAATCATATGCATTCTGCATTTTAGCTGGGAACATTCATATGTAACTGCAATATGAAAATCTGCTGCAGGAAGCCAGCTAATTACATCTAAAAGGAAAAGCTGGCATGATGTCATTTAGGTTTACACGGATTTCCATTGATTTAATGTTTCAAAAGTGGTTGCATGATTTCTAAATAAGAAGAGCACCTCAGTGAGTCACTGATCTCTCACCACTTCTTTAACAGAAAGGAGAAGGGCAGTGTGGAAGGATGCATGTTTGTAAGAGCAGAAGGTTTGCTTGGCTCCACGGAACGTATCTGTGAATTTCACGTGAAAAAACAGACTTGGCACAATGCCTGCCAGAGGACCCGCACCTCAGTTACTTGATTTTTCTGTGGTGATTGTTTTTCAGTTCAAATAGTTATCCAAGCACGGGCACAATTGTATGACACAGATGCGGATATCACATCTAAACTTAAAATTTAAGTATTAAAAAAAAAATCTGGTATCTGAAACCCCCCAAAAAACAAATTAGCTCGGAGTTAAGGTTTCTCCTGCTTTCAAATACGTGTGATATAATTTAAGTTGCTGAGAATGATGGGTTGGGAAGGAGTTCTTCCCCACTGATATTTTGCTGCTGCTTATTGCTAGTCGACAAAGTTCAGTGTTAGGGTAACACGTGTAGGTGACCCTGTCACCTAAGCAAGTGACGGTGTCCTGATTGCCAGAGCCTGAGAAACGCGCAGCAGGCGATGCGTTCCCGGTGCGATGCTCTCTGGCAGTGCGGCGCGCAGGTAACGGAGCAGCGCGCTGGGGGTGCCCGGCTGCTTTGGCCTTCACTTGGCAGAAGGGTTTGTGGGCCTGTGGCTTGGTGCGTGCCACAGGCTGGCCGGGAGTCCTGCTTGTTTTGTGTTATTAACAGCAAGTCCCTGGCAGAGCTGCTGTTACTCCTGCAGTCATCTGTATGTCACTTCATGCATGGATGAAGTGGTTAAAATTAATAGTAGGGTTGAATAAGCAGTTGTACCTTGTTCTTGCTTGGTGGCTACAATAAACCTCAGAAATAACAGTTCATTTCCCTCTCCTGCTTTACTGGTTATTTGGCCTTTTGGTTTCAGACTTAGATTTCATTCATAAGGAGATCGCTCCGTTGGTGTTTCTGTATTCTGACTGCAGCACGGGACGACGATCCAACACACGGCGTCTTCTGTGTTATGCGCTTTGGTCATTTCAAAGCGCTGCACTCCAGATGAATTAAAAAAATGAGCTTCTATTTATCAGAGCAAGATAAGGCATTAGAATAATGTGATGTGACATGAAGTATATTGCTTTTTGTTGTTGAACTAAGTTGGTTCCTTCATTCTCTGTATCTCAGACTAATTTTAGAGAATTTTCAATAGTAAGAGTCCGGCGTGTGTTCAGGCATGTGCTCGTAAACTATTGCTCAATCAGAAATTTGTGCAATATTTCTGAAATATCTGCAGTGCAGTTGCTTGAGCTCAGAGGACATTGAACAGGTGTATTAGTTAAACGCAGCACTTTTCCTTAGTTAGCAACTGCATTTTCATCTGTAATGTTTATTACAGTCATTGTTTGTATCAGAAGGGATGCAGGAAGGCTCAGTAGCGGACAGGGTAGCTAGCTTGTGAGGTGCTGTACAGAAGTGCAACAGAGAAGTGATCACCAGCCAAAAGTACCACTGTCTTTCTTCCCCCCTTTCTTCTCAGAAGCTGTCAAAGGGCTTCTTTTCTCAACTGAGTTGAACATACGTTCCGTTTCTCCTGTAAATATGAGATACACTACTCTGGTTAATCAGCACATGATTCACAAGCCAGAATAGTCTGATCAAAAGATCCATCACCTAAATGAAATCTCTTGGTTCCTGTTTCACTTCAGAAAGGCACTGTATTACAATTTATGAACAGTATTAGAAAATGTGTGGGCATAATTTTTCCAGCAGAGATTTTGAATAAATACCTGCCCCTTTGGATTTGGATTTTACTGGCCGTTATTGATTCATATGACTGTTTTCACATTCTATGTTAACAACAGAGTTTTAGATGATCTTCATAGTGCCTCTAGCCCTTATCGTCATCCTTCCTCATACCTGCTTTAATTTTCAAATTGTTTTACATTTTCTGATTTATCTGAAAATATCTTCTATTTAAATACACATATTTAATGTATTTATTTTAATAGTACGCATTTTTTCCTATTTCGAGGTAAGCTTTTATTTCCACTGAGTTATTTTATATCAATTTGGCATAACACTATCATCATAATATATTTCTAACCATAAGTCTTAATCAAGTTAAATTAGAAAATGACTGGTTGAGGATAAATTGCCACCAGCCATGGCGTAACAGCAACTATTAAAGCAGTCAGCTCCGGAAAGAGTGAGAGTGAGCTAGTGGTTAGTTCACTGAGCAGCAAAAGCAATTAGGTTTTATTTCAGACTCTGTGTTGTCCTGAGTAGCAAGGGCCAGCTTGCCCGCTCTTCACTCATACACAGCAAAAATGAATTTTTACTACAATAAGCTGATTAGTGCCATAAAACTGATACCAGCTAGTATAACTGTTTACACAGGTGCTTTATCTGAAAAACATCGCTCTTGTACCTACTTACAAATCAGTAATGAACCAGCTTTGAATTTTAGAGACCGTCCACAACCGTGCACGCAGGCAGCTTGTGTGAAGTTGCTTTAGCCAGCGCATTTGCTGCTTGCCATGTTTGGTTGACAGCAAAGTCAGCCAAAGTGGGGTTTCTGAAGTGCCTTGAAGACATCAGGTACAAAAAAGAGCGCAGTAAGAGTTCAGGTTTGTTAGTAGAAATTGCCGTTTGTGTGGTGAACAGCCGCTTCCTGCACATACCTTGCGGACAGAACTGTCCCTTGAGGTACGTTTGCACGTAGCAGTTAACAGGGAGAGCAAGCTGGAGCCAGGCGTGCACAGGCAGCTTGGATGAACAGGCAGGAACAGTGCTTTTGCAGTGTTCAGTAGGCTCCAAACTAATAATTTGGTTTTAATTGTTATGAGTCAGTAGGCTATTTTAGGTCTTGCCTGCAGTAGAAGAAATTCTACTAGAATAGATGGGAAAAGGAGTGCAAGCATTCCTGTAGATAGGATGCAGGCATTTTTACCTCTAAAGCATTCACTAAGAAATGTATTTAATATACTTGTTGGTTCGTTAAGAGAGTCACAAAGGTGAGAGATGTAAAATAAAATATTCGAAAGGCTAGGAGCCAACCACAGTAGCTGGTTTGTCCAAAAAACGCGGCCGCCTGGGCCCAGCCCCGCGTGTCTCCTCGGAGCGCCCCGGAGCTGCGTGTGTCACCGCAGCTGCCAGGCGAGCAGCCCGAGGAGAGGAAAGCTGGTGTCCGGCTGGGAATTTCGCACATCCAACGCATTGCAAAGCTGTGAACTCTGCTGTTGCTCCAAGATCCGTCAAAGGAGAGCTTTCCCAGAGGGAAGGGTATGGAAATGAGGCATGCAGGAGAAGTCCTTGTGCTTTCGTGGGCAGCATTTGCTTTTGCTTTTGGCTTGAGCTCAGCATTAAAGGTGCCGGGCGGCTTCCCCACCGCTCCCGCGAGGTGGGCCGTGGTGCAGCACGGCACCTCCATCCCTGGGCTGCGCTGGGGTCCGCACGCCGGCGCCTGCCTCCACGGGGCTGCCGGGGGCCTGCGGCGACTTTCAGCATGTACGTGGATGTAAACACGGGAAGCATTTCAAGCCCTGCAGCTCTACTGTGGGCCATCTCATGCAATTTTAAAACCTGGTGTATTTCTAGGTTCTTCTTTACATAAAATACTTGCTTTTATAGGGAACTTTTCCTTGAGTGCCTGGCTCTTCCTTTCTGCCCCTTTTCTCCGTTCCCTTTTTAGTTCCTTTAGCTCTTGCACCACAGCTTTCCCTCCTGTGATGGGGGGCTGCTCGCTAGTGCCTGCAGTGGCATCAGGAGAGGGACCACGACACCTGCCTCGCTCGGGTGCCCTGGCCAGGCGCCGACGGCATCGTGCTGAAGGCCAGGCTGGCTCCAGCAGACAGACGGGACAGGCAGTGGCTGACAGCAGCAGCATTCCAGTAGCAGCAAACCATCCAAAAACAGTTCTTGGATGTGAGGGAGAAGGTAACTGCAGGCTGGTACAGGAGGGTATTTGCCAGCTGGCCGGGGGCAGCAGGACTGCTGGAGCCAGCTGTAGGTCAGGTTTGTTCTGCTAGAGTGGAGTCTGATTCAGCACAGCCCCAGGCACCTGTGATTCGAAACTGAATCCCATCCTCCCTGGGTGTTTGGTAGGGGGTGCAGCATGAGGGTAGAAGGAAGAGTCTGAGACTGCCAGCAGACATGAAGCATGTCAGCAGTGCCATACAGGTAGAAGTAACTTCAGACTTGTCACCCCGGGTACCCGCAGGACAGCCCTTCCAGCGCTCCGTGTCACCACAGCTGTGGTGTCACCAGCGCCGCCCTGGGTACGTCTGTGGCCGTACAGCACATCCTTGCAGCCCACGGAGCACCACGCCGCTGGGCAGACCTTTGTCGCCTCCACGGCTGCTGCTGTGCCAGCCGGGCCCGGCTGCCCCGCAGCCGTGCCGTGTGTCGACAAACACGCCACATCCGTGTACCTTCGCAGCAGCCCTGGGCACCTTCCTCTCCCCTTCCTCAGAAAGTAAAGAGATGGTCTTTTTGCTTTTCCCTCGTCTGGCAAGCTCCCAGGCGCCAGTCCTGTGCCTGTCTGTTGTAACACTTCTTCTTTTCTTCCTTACAGTGAAGGACGTGAAAGTGCTCCTGGCTGCGAGGAAGCAGATGTCAAAGGTGATGCCATGGTCAGGTACAGCAGTAATGGAGCTAAGCAGTTAAGTAAGTTTGTGTCTTTAGGTGGGTGTATGTGTGTATGTACGTAGAGAGAGGGATAGAGATTTAAAAAATGATACTTCACCTGTCCTCAACATTGTTGGTTGTTTTTTTTTATAAGTGAGTAAAACTTTTGATGGTTGGGCTAAAGGAGAACGTATGTGTTGCTCTGTCCTTAGTATACAGTAGGAGTGCTAAGTACTGTCAATTAGAAAACAGCAAGCCTGATTATATAAAGCTTTATCTGATGCTAACATCAATGGAAATCTTTGAAGAATTTCAATGGGCCCAAACCATTAAGTCTTCAGAGGAGGAAAGTACACTAGATTTCGAAGGACTCCCTGCTCTGATTTTTCTCCCAGCATTGTGTTTCCACTGTTCAGTAACTAGTTACTTTGTTGCTTTGTATTTCTGCTAAAGCAAATGTAGCGTTACACTTTTCATTATTTCACATTAGCCAAATGTTGGAAAATGGAGCAGAAAGTATTGCAACAAAACATTTTCACCATGTAAATGTTTTTGAGGCAGTAAACTCCCATGTAATGCATGCTCAACGAAGTGAACCCTCTATGGGGGTTATTATGGCATGAGCAGAGGGTAATTAGTGGTGACTCAGTGCAGAAAGGAAAAAACAAAGCTGGCTGTCACAAGTTCTTCATTATTCTCTGACTGAAGTGAATGCCAGTTACTGTAGTGCCACTTTGTGGTGAAACTGGGAACAAAATAAACATAAAACTGTGTATAAACAGTTACCAAGATGAGGAGCTGAAGTCCTGCCTTGCGGCCCAACCCTGCCCGGCTCGGGCGCCGCTGTGCCGGCTGGATGAGCCCACGGACCGCCATGGCGGCAGCTCCGCAGCAGGGAGGGATGCAGCTTCTGAACTGAAAGGAAACGATCTCTTTGGCCAAAGAGGGGGGTGCTCTCCAAGCACTGCTGATTCCAGAGCAGTTCCACCCTTAAAGCTCTTGGGAGTGAGGAAATGTCCAGCCTTTTGAGCTCACGCATTTATTATAGAATCTTAGAATCATCTAGGTTGGAACAGACCTTCAAGATCATCAAGTCCAACCATCCACCTAACACTGCAAGTCCACCACTAAACCATGTCCCTAAGCATCACGTCCACGCGTCTCTTAACTCCAGGAATGGGTACTCCACCACATCCAGTGCTTGGCCACGATATCCATGAAGAAATTCTTCCTAATGTCCAATCTAAACCTCCCTGGTGCAACTTGAGGCCATTTCCTTGCATACTTTCACTTGTCACCTGAGAAAAGAGACAGACACCCACCCTGCTGCAGTCTCCTTACAGGTGGTTGTAGAGAGCGATGGGGTCTCCCCTCAGCCTCCTCTGCTCCAGACTATTTCTGTGACAGATTTCATTGTCTTCATCCTCATCTAAACCAAAGATCTTTTATGCAGTACCAAATATTTGTTAGAACGTACCATGTTGTAAATTGGCTGCAACTAGAAAAATCAAAGACCAGGCACTTGCACCCTGACTGGGGAACCGAGGCCTGAACTGAACGGAGCCATACGCCAGCTTGCTCTGGATGAGCTCTTGGTTGGGCCTTGCAGTGGATGACGTGGCAGCGTCCTGTTGCATGTCTTTTCCTGGTGTGACAGCTATCAGGAGCGATAGCAGCACACAGGAAAAGCACGACATTTAGTCCTTGGGTCCCAAACTGGGTTATTTATTTTCATTTTATTTTTCAAGTTATTGTATTCGTGCAGACTACCTGAAACCAAAAGGTTGGGGCAGGCTTTATTCTCTCTTTTCTGACACATACAAAAACATACTCTAAAAAATCCAGATCTATCTAGAAGACAAGATCAAAACTCCATGAACCTTTAAGGTCAGGGGTGTTGATCTTCTTTCCTACCTCTTATTAAGTTTTTCTTTTGCACTCCCTGTAGACAAGCCTTGCCTTTCTCTTCTCATTCCCTTTCCAGGGAACAACATGAGCTGCGCTGTGTTCAAGGCCTCCCATGAGATCGGAGCCAACAGATTGACCATTACACTGCCTTCTCCCTTCTAGCTTTTAAACCAGAAGGTGTGTCTCCTACATCTGCTAAGAGGATCCCCTCATTTCTTCTTGCCCTATTGATGAGCCATGGTCTCATGCACTCTAGCAGGGTGGGATGTAGCGAGGTCACTGAGCCATTTCAGAAGGCTTCTAAAACAATGAAAGGAAGAATTACTTGCCAAGTTAAATTTACAGTCTGTTTTCAACCTGCACAGGCTGACAGTACAAGCAGCAACAAAAAACTAAACTAAACTAAAAACTAAAACTAAAACTGGTGAGGATGCACATGATTAGGAAAATTAAAGTATGTTAAAGAACAGCAATCCTTATTTGAATTATTTAGAAGTAGTTCTCTTATCCATGGCCAACCCCAGTGGAGCGTAAGTGCACAAAACACAAGCTAAATGAAGTGGAATCAATTTTCTCCATTTATTTTTATAAATGAAAACTGTTTATAGTACTAATTCCAGGTGCCCAAATCTGTTGCTATAAATGCAAATTAAAGGTGATTCACCATACCTCCCTTGCCACAAATTTCCCAGCTGCCTTATTTAACTCCTTACCCAAAGGCAATTAAATTAACACATATAAGCTATTGCTCTCAGATGTGATACATCTGTGGAGCAGAGGAGTCACTTTCTCTAGGAAATGCAGGCTTATATGCGCACGATGGAAAGAGCATCGTGCAAGCTTGTCAAGGGGTGACGCGCTGCAGTGAGCCCAGCTGGCTGTGGCCATGACTGTCAGCTGGGCAGGGACCAGTCTGGACACGGGCTTCCAGGGCAGCACCCAGGCTCTGGTTTCCTAGAAAAATCGTGGTACTTGAGCAGAAACAATGCAGGGACATGTCTGTTGGCCGAGAGTGTGGCCATTGTAACTGCCATTGCTTTTATTTTTGGTCTGAGGTTTTATCCAGCTCTCCCATGGGGCCATGTTGTTTAAAAATACTTTGAAGGCCTAGCATGTGAAGAAAGAAAGGAAAAGCTGGGGTAAGACTTGCATTAGCTTCGCACTTTCAAGAGGTTGTGAAGAGCTAGTAAAAACCAAGGCAGTTGTTTTACTGAATTGTCCTTTGTACTCTACAAAAGGATCAGAAACATTCAGGCTTTGGATTTCTTCCTTTGCCTGCTTGCTGGTATGAGCAGTTGAGCACATTTCACCACTAACACTGCAAACCATGAAATCCCCACCTTCACCTGCTAATACAAGGCTGTTTGGTTCAAGTTACCCACTTAGAGAGGTGGGAGAAAGGCAGCTTAGGAGCTCTGTTTTGTAGAAGTATCACCTCAAAGAAACTGTTATTCAGTTCGAAGGGAAGCAAATAGTCCAGAAAACAGCAAAACAGAAATCACACCTAAAATATATTTTAAGGCCATTTTTCTTCCTCCTTCAAGTTCTAGTAATGAACCAATTTCTTAATACAGACCTCCCAGTGAATAGCAAAAGCTGGACAGAGCTGAGTTAGAGCAGCAGCAAGCAGTGCCCAGTGCCATTGCAGGAGACAAGCAGGGGGCTCTCCTGTGCTGCTTGGGGTGCCTGCTGTCATTCAAAGCTTCTCTGCCCTGTGCAAGCGGACAGTCCCTTCATGACTTAAAATTCAGAGTTAAGTTCAGTCAAAACACCTGGAAAGCTGTCATTCATTACCTCAGTGACTGTTTTCACGTGAAAGGAGGTGGATTATTTGAGAGGGGTTGTATTCTCAGGGTAGCTAAGCTGTGAGCTGAAGTGTAGGGCTATTACTAGGGAAACCTTGACCATCTCACAGCAGATCAAACCACCTAATAAAAATCGCTTAGTTATATACTTCATAAAAGTCTAAAGCTTGACCAACACAACTATTAAACTGCGATCCTCTCAGTTAATCTGAACTGACTTTATTCTATGTCTGTTAGCCACTCACCAAGTGCCCAGATGCTTTTTTTTCTTTAGTCCTTTCTCATGGTATTTCTCTGCCTTCAGTGGTTTATTTTGCATTCAAGTGAAATCTGTCTTTCAGAGTAGATACCATGTGGGTGGTTCTTTATTTTATTACATTCTCTTCTTGCAAAAGCATTTCAGTGTTTTTTTGGGTAGATTCAAGATGTCAGTAAGAAAAGTTCAACACTGCCCTGTTTGCATGCTTATCTATTGCGAGAAAACTGGATCTTCTCTGAGCCTTTTTATCCTCTCTCCTGCAAAATAATAGATGACAGGAAGTCAACAGGTAGGTACTTTGCAGCCCAATTGCCAAAGAGAAGTGGCCTAAATCACGCCTTAATTGCTGGTAAATCTGGAAGAAAGTGCCAAAGATGAATCATCAAAGGTCAGCAATTCCCAACCATAACTGTTGAGGCTTCTCTAAGTGAACATAGCATTTTATTGCTTGCCAGAGGCTATGGAAAAATCTAGAGAGACTGCTTCCCCATGTTGGTCTTTTAGGAGTATCAAATGTTGGTCTGGGCTCAATGACTGTAACATCTAGTAATCAGCTTGGTATCATGGTAGATAGGCAGGCACAAAAATGCCTGGAAGGGGCGAAGAATGCAGAAGGCATGGCACACAGTAGAGGAAAAGCAGGAGGCTGCTAGTTGGATGCAGTTGTGACTATGTTTTGTGTTGTCACAAATTAATGTTTTATCTTTAAAAATACAAGAGTTACCCAATAGAATGTGAATGTGTGACTTTCTAAACCAAATTGTAGTCAGATGTCACCATAGTGCTTAGAATTTAGAGTTACGTATTTTTAATTGTTTCATTTTGTTGATGATTTAATCTCGTGCTTTTGTAGTGCACCCTTGTAACTGAAATCCAGGGATCAGGAGTTTGTCTTCTTGAGGAAGTCCCACAGCAGAACTGTATTTCAGGAAACCAAGTCTTACATGTGCAAGGTAATACTAAATGCCTGACATGGTTCCATTTAGCTGTCTCAGAGAATGAATGAGCTAGAATAAAGTGAAACACTTCTTCCCTAATTAGCATGCAAGGCAATGTTTGTTCATACCCTGTGCTTTGATCAGACTTTGAAAACCACATCAGTAGCTTAATTCCAAATAAAGAGAAATATTGCAGGCAAAGTTAATTCTTACTTCCAAGTTATTGTTTTACTTGATGATAATAAACAACTTGCTGTTTTGACATTTTTTGGCAATGTCACAGAGTCAGAATATACAAAATCTGCATTTTCCTTGAAGTTTATGAACATCTAATACCTTGGGTATATATGAAGTAAACAAACTCATTGCATTCATGTTTCAAGATTTAACTTTCATTTCAAGGTCATATTTCTAAGTATATTTTTCAAAAGATTATATGTGCAAATGGCTTTGGCACAAGGATTAGCAGTTTTTAAATTTGTTTTCACAAGTCTCCATAAAAATAGGACAACAGAGATAAAAACTCAGGACAGAATGCAAAATGAATGGCAGCAAGCTCTCTGACAGAATGAGGCTGAACTTCAGTCTGTTCTCCCCATCACTGATACGTTTCCATCCCCACAGGATCAGAGTTCTTCACGGTGGGTAGGGTATTCATCTGCACAGGCGGCTGAGCTGCACAGAGTTACTCTTGTACAGAGGTGAAGTGCAGTGGCAGGCAGGAAACACAGAACCGAGCAGAGGCCCAGGGTTCTATGCGGAGAAATGGCAGGTTCCAGAGTTGAACTGCAGGAAGCCCAATAATTCATGGGCAGAGCAGTAAGAATTAAGAGAAAATGTGCAGTAGGGCCTCTGTGCTCTGTACCTTCTAATTGTCATTTTTAGACCTTAGGTCAGAATGGCCCACATTCAGGAGAGGTCTCTCATTAACCTGAGTGAGCTGGAGCTGGTGCTGGCCTGTAATTTCATTGCAAGCAATGTATCTCTTTACCAATGCAGGTGTTCAAAAACTTTTTAAAAAATCATATTTTGAATTGCAAAATGAGCAAAATCATTTGTGTCACCTGCGTTCAAAGAACCTAAGGCTTGTATACCAGGATGACTGTGGCACCTTTGGCAATATGAGAATGAGAACCAAACCCATCTGAAATGGAAGCACAGTTTCTGTTTCAGAAGCACATTGTAGTTTAACGTGAATAAACTCTAGGTCAGTACCATGAAGTTTTGCTGGAATCTGGAGGAGAGGAAGAAGGGAATGGAAAAGACAGTTAATTTCTAGTCTTCAGATTCTTTTAAGGGAGTAATTAAGAAACAAGTTCATATTACTCTATGAAGCATTTTCTAAGCTTTTTGAAGTTCTGTGAGTAACTCAGGGTGGATTTTTTTTTGTACCTGCTCCTTTCTTGCAGGCAGCCTGCCTTTGCCCACACAGAATGCCCCATGCTCCTGTGTTTAGCCACATTGTCAATTTCGCCTTCTGGTCCATATGGGCTGTCCATATCTTTCTTGCAGTGTTTCTCTAACACATTTGTGGAACTTATTTCTGCATTACACATCTTCCAGATCTGTCCAATCCTTCACCAATGTCCAAAGATCATCAGAGAAGCTGACAAAAGGATCATCACTTCCTTGTTTGTGCTCTGCACCTGGATATGACCATTCAGGTTACCGACGGTTGCAAACCCTCCATGCTCTCATCTAAAAACGCTGCAGGAGGTGAGGAGTGACCCACAAGCCAGGTAATAGGTGCAAGAAATGCCACTGAGTTCAGAAGCTTTACAGAAATGATTAGCGCTGAAAATAGCAGATAATAAATTAGCCTCGGTTTACGTGCTGGTAGCTAGGCTGTGCCGGTGTACTTTGCCTGGGGCTGAAGGTGGAGTTCGGCTCTTCTGTCCCGAGTGGGAGCGAGCAGGAACTTGGCACCTGCCCATTGCCCTGCTCCTCCTGCTCGCCTGGGGCCAGAGGTGGAAGCAAGACTGGCACAGCTTGGCCTCGGGTCTCAGGTGTGCCTCAGGGAGGAAATACTGATGGCAGAGCAAAACCAAACATGGTGTACTCAGTGCCTGTTTTATTCAGGGTGCGTGAGGAGCCCTGAGTCAGACTGGTTACTTTGCCTTTATCTCACCCGTAATTATTGTTGAGCTTGACTTTAGTATGATAGGAGGATAAATAGGGCAGAAGCCTGGGTTTGACTGAAGTTTGAAATAGAAATGCAACTGCAAACTTGTAAAAAGTTTATTTCGAAAAACCCACAGACTTTACGCTAAAGCTTCATAGAAGAAGTGACTTGATGTAGTATCAATGTGGTATTATACTGATATGATCTATAAAGTTGTGGCTTTAAAAATACACTACTGTTTTGGAGTCCTAAGAATTAAAAAGCTATTTCTAATTGCCATGCTTTGTCAAACAAAATTAGCGTCAAAATGGCAGGGGCTCACGCTGACAGGAGCCCCCTAGGTCGGTGTTAGAGGCAGGGCTGCCTGGTGCGAGCAGCACAGCGGGCCTGGCAGCGGCACGGTCAGTCCTCCAGCAAAGGGCGTGTGTATGCCGGGCGCTGACGGAGCTCGGCCATCCCAGGCTTGCTCTCACACCGCGGAACTTGCTGTTTTCTGGCTCTGTCTTGTGCTGCTGGTTTTGGGTCATGCGTGTGGAAGTGAGATGCAGCTGAGTAAGGGAGGAGGAAGAGCCAGAGGCTTTACAGGTGTGTTCTGAAGCAGTAAGTGCATTACCTAAGGTTCTGAGGTGCAATGTAGACAGTGTAAGTCCTGTTGTGGCCTTCACATGTCCCAGGTCTAGCAGTCGGTTTTGTGCCCAAACACGTACTGTGCCTGACACTAAAATGGAACCTCATAACCCACGTCCAATACTAGCAGGGAAATGAATTAAAACTTTCGATAATACTTGCAGCAACCTCACTTATTCCCTGTGTGGACTCTACAGGAACGCTGGCCCACAAGAGCTGGCTCTGGTTTCACAGCTGTTGAAGTTGCAGTCACAACATGACATCAATGCAGTAGCTGCAGCTGCAGAAACTCCAGAAATTCCTGCTCTGGGTTGCCTGCAATGTAAATCAGGGTGTGAGCCCTTGGAAAACCAGTGCTAATGCTTATCTGTCTGCTTTGTCTCAAAATAAGTGCTTGCTTCTCTTTAAGGACAATGTGTTTTACCATCAATTTATCACAAAAGGCCAGATAATTGGGTGATATAAACTGGTGTAGCTCCACAGATGCCAACCGGCATTTAACTCCGTTTCTGCATTACTTGATGGGAGGAACTACTGCTTTGTGATGGCATCAGAGCACATGGATACCAAGGCATATGCAGTAAGACATGTCGTTACCTAGTGATTAAACTACAGTATTGTATTTTAAGTAGGTTGCGTTGTCCTACCCTGGAGTCAGGTGTGCTGGCACTCGCACGTGGCGACTTCCTGACCGTGTGTTACCTACCTGGAACTGAAACTTTTCTGTTTTCCAGAGGTACAGTTGGTGGCACCTTTCCAAAATTCTCTTCGCAAAACATGTTTGACAGTAAACTGTGCAATCGGTGCCTTGTCGCAGTGCGCGTAGATCTCCAGATGTTTTGTTTATTTCCAAATCCCACAGACACACTGTAGTTTAACAGAGGAAGAGGTGGATTTTTTTTCATCTGGCATCTCTTTATCGCTAGCTCTTGGTGAATGACTAGAGAATGTATGAGTCGTAGATGCAGCCCCTCGGCTCCAATGAGGGGCTTGTAAATAGCATAATGCAAAAACTACGGCCTGGCTGCCAGTGCCATGCAGTTGTACAGCCGTGTGCTGTTTCCCTGAATGAGTCTGTAATGCAAAGTCCTCTTGGGCTTCTAGCACATCACTGGGCTCATGAGTATATCTGAGGTTAAAAATAAGATAAACAGCCCTGTCTAGTGGCAATTTCAATAACTACATCAGAAGGACGTTAATTCTAACAGAATTCAGCCCATATGTGTTGAATCAAGTGAGTTTAAAAATAGCTGGGTGGCTTGCTTTTCCTCATGGCAAATGCTCCAAGTACTTCTCCAGAGGCCCTGGATAAACACGTGAGGCCGTACTCTGCCATTGGCTTTCTCCTAAGAGATTAGCTGCCTTTATTTAATTTTCACCAAAACCAATACAAATCCCTGACATCTTGCCACTTCCCAAACTGCAGCTGTACCTAACACCCTGCGCTTCGCCTCCTCTTTGAAGTACTCAGTGCTGGAGGTCCAAAACCCTTCTCAGGCTCCCAGGCTTGCGATGCCATGCTGGAAGCCATGTGGGAGCAGACTTCGCGTCGCTCTCCGTACTTTTGGGTCCTGTGATGCTTCCAGAGGTAGCTCTCAGTGGCAGAAGTGGGCATGTCCTGTTGGGCCCCTCGCCTGCGTAGCTCAGGGCCCACAAAGGCCCCATTTTAGTTCTTCCCTGTGTGATCCTGTGCCACTCTGCGGAGAGGTCGTGGCGAGCAGTACGTATGTTCAAAGGTTGCGCTAGATTGTGCCAAAGGCTGTTGTCTGTGGGCAGTTTGCTTTGTACGGTGAGTAATACGGGTATCTGGCGACAGTCTGTGTGTTCCTCGTGCTAGCTGTGTGGCAGTCTGAAGGAAATTCTAAAGCACTGTAAGAATTCTAAATCACCGCCAATCTCCAAAATGTCACTAAAACGTGTCACTAAAACAATTTTATAAAAATGTTCTTCAAAGAGGTTCATTTAACCTCATGATTTTGGTGCTGTAAAATGCGTTGTGTCACGTATGAAATGCGTGTATGCATGTATGAATGCACTGTATGTATGAAATGCATTGTGTCACGTATGAAATGGGAGCAAATCAGCTGGTCGCTCCTCTGCTAACAATGTTGTGTGCTACATCTGAAGGGATGCTTCTGTAAATTCCTAACAGAGTCATGAGACAGAACCAGAGATACTATTGCTTGTCGGCTGTGCTAAAGCTCTGCTTTGGTTAAGGACATGCATCCAGTGTAAAAAGGGCCAAGTGCGAGCTAGTGCAGGTGAACCTTTGAAGCTGCCAGAGGACTAGGATCATGCCTGTGGCAACTTCAGATGGCAAGGAAAGCAAAAATTCTTTTTCTATAGCATGCTCACAGAATACTCACTGGTTTTCTGTAGCATGCAAAGCTGCCTTTTCTACAGTGCCGATCTACACTGGTAGATTCAGTGTCTCGGTTTTCACATTGGTGGGTTGTACTGAAACACTTCCAGAGCACTGCAAGCGTTAGATAAAGAGTATTTTTCATGAATAAATTCTTACTTATGAGTTAGAAAAACAATAATCTGGTATAGTAAAATAAGTCTTTGAACAGGTCATCTCTGTTCCATCATAATTAGTTAAATGTTGAAGAGGTGATTTTTTTCTTCTAGTGATCCATTTCTTTATATGGATGAAATAATACTGGTGTAAACAGACCTAGACAAACAGAACTTAATGCTCAGTTGAAAGTAATTCTACTGATACAAGGAGTTTTATGCCATTAGGCTGCAGAAATGTTCTGTGAGCTTTACACTGCAATAAGTATTCCAGTATAGGCAAGGCAGAGAAACCTTTGAGGGCAGGTGAAGCAAAGTACTGCCTTTGAAAGGCAGCTGCCTCTTTGTGCCTCCAGCTTTCGACGTTTGAGGTTTTACCTGTGGTGTTACAGTGTGTGGTCATCTTATGTGGTGACCTGCTAATAGCAAGGCTAATTCCGGCAGGGAAGAGCTCGGTGCCAGAACGCGCTGCAAGGCAGGGCGATGGTGACACCTGCTCCTTTGGTTCACAGGGGTGCCGCTGGTTTTGTCCAGGTTGGCACAAAGGCAGTGGCTGGCATTCCACTTCACAGAAGATGAAGGAGAATGGCAAATGCTTGTTTTATTTGCAAATGGCCAGGATATCCCAAGGTTTTGCATGCAAACACTGTTAGCTCCATATCTTGAGGTTCAGTTAAGGAAATGTACTGGACCCAACAGTCTGTTAAAATCCATGTCTGATACAGAGATGACTTGGACTGGGGCATTTAGCAGCCCCTGTAAGTATTATATCTGGAGTAGAGCATATTGCACACTAGGTCCTTAGCAATTGCCAGGTGCTAAGGTGTTATCTCTGGTCTGTAGAGTTTTAGCAGCCTGACACCCACCTACTTGGTCTTGCTTTTCTTGCTCTGTCACACTTGGGTGTGTGCTCATTGAGATAAGAGATTTCTGAAACCCAGAGCCAGCCCAGTTACCCTCCTGCACACCCGCCCGCTTACTGTTACCAGCTCTGGCTGATTCTTAGAGAATGTTTCAAAGCATACTTTTTTTTTCTTATGATGTTGATGGTTAAAAAAAAAAAAAAAAACTTTTTATCGAAAGGGAAAATGGATGTGAAGGAAGAAGTTAGTGAAATTGTTGGAATTATAATTGATTTGTTTATTCATGCTCTATATGTACGTATGTATCTGTGCATAGTACAGCCAAGGTCAAACTGCCTGTATTAATTGTGGTAAATCAAAATAAGTAAGCACAAATAATAACGAAATCTCATAAGGTAAAGATTCAGCGTGCTATCCTTGTCTAATGACCTCAGTTTACAGAGGATCAAAGGTCAGAGCCTAAAAGAAGGAAGGTGACCTCACTAGGAGTTGCTCAAGATTTGAGGTGAAGTGCACACCCCACAAACATGGATAGCGTGGATCGCATGTCTGTGCTGCAGCCAAAGGTTAGAGCTAAAGAGCAGATGCTTTGCAGATTACAAAAAAAATGGCGCAGGTCTTTTATATGTAAAACTCTCTTGAAACAACAACTCTGCTTTTCCTAGGCAGGCTGGCTTTGTTTCTTAATCTCATGGCAAGCAGGTAGAGACAGAAGTAAAGCTGTGGCTAGCTGTAAGAGCCGTGTGCAGCAAAGCTTAAATGTGAAGTATAAACTTGCATGTTTGTCTGAAATCTCCAGTGAAGCCAACAGAATTTTGTAAAAGGAATGCATTCTTAAATTTGTCTCCTCCCTTGCAACACCTCCAGTCGGCAACATAGCCTGCAGCCTTGACTCACTTTTTGCATAAGCAAAAGCTGAAGATAAAGAGAGGGAAACAGTAGTAGAAACCTGCAGTTTGCAAATTGCCCTGCCCAGAAAGAATTCAGGACTTTGATTCAACTGCTGTCTCTGAACTATTGCTTTATCGAGTTCTGTGTAGGTGCTTTTCACTGTGCCCCATCACTTCGTTGTTGCCTTTCTCCGTCATATACCAGATTGAATCTGGTGAATTAGGTTTTTCAGTTATTTTTGTCCAGCATTTTTTAAAATGTAAGTCCTGGATCATGTCTCCTTTTTCTCATTCTCCCCTTGTGCTGGGTTTTCTTTCTTACATCTCCTTTTGTAAGTTCTGACTCAATTCACTCTCTTTGTGTGTTCTCTGTTGGCATCTCCCATCACGACTGCTTGCCAATTCCTTGCAAGCCCCAGGTCATCTTCTCCACGCAGTATGTTTCTTGGCTGCCTGCCGATTCTCAGACTTCACACTTCAGGATTTCTAGGATCTGCCCTCTTGAGATTTTTTCCCTTTTTTGTTTCCTCTCCCTTTCTAGTATTTCAAATCGTTTCTCCTTTGGCCCTGAGTTGAACTCTCTCGGCACAAGGAAAATCAGGGTGTTCTTTTGCAACCTGATGTGGAGCACGCTGAATTCAGAAGGGTGGCACAGGGGTTTGTTGCCGTGTGCTCCTGGAGGCCTTTTTCAAAGCGTAAGGGTCTCTCAGCTGCCTCTCTGAAGAGCAGGGTCTGTGGATAACCCAGAATGCAAAGTTTTAATATGCTCCAAAGATTGGTACATGCTAAAAGCTTCCATTTGGTGACAGACTCAGGGAAGACAAGGGTTGACAGGAAGTGTTATTCTGGCAGTTTTAATTTGTTCTTCCGATTTGCTATAAAGGGTGTTTCCCACAAACAGTCAAGTAAAATCGAATAAGAAAAGCTAGCTAATTTACTGGGGAGAAAAATATCTGAGAGTTTTTTTTTCCATGCCAACACTTTGATAAGTATTGCAAATTTGAAACAAGTATGTCAGTTAAAATGTTCACATCTGCAGCTTTTTACTAATGGCTCTTTTATTCTCTTTAAAGGTAGCTGTATATAAGCCAGCTTCTCTTACAAACCCATTTCTAAGTCTTCCTTGAAGTTGCTTGCTATTTGAAATTCTGTTGCTGTTTCTGTGGCTCCATTTAGTATCAAATGGCTATTTTACCTGCTTTTTTTTATATAACAAACAATGTGTATGTCAATAGCATATAAAACAAACTTGCACGTGTTAACATTAAATAGTCACAGTCACTCCCTCATACTCTTCTTTTCCTTTGTCTTTATCTCTGTGGGAAGCAGGCACAGGAAGAGATTAAGTCTGGATCTAGAAATACATACGTGCTTGCAGAAGAACTTGCCAACCTACACATGAATTGCTCCAATCCTCATGAGAAGTCTGTATCAGATTTAGCAACTGGACAAAAATTTGTTCCAGGCTTGGTTTTTAACCTGTGGTATTAAGGCAGTAATTCCATAGCTCATGTTGCCAGTTACAAGTAATATAATAATCACATAATGACATATACAAATAGAGAAGAAAACTGTCTTCTCATCTTTAGACTAGAATATTGTGTTACTCATTAATCCATTTATACATTTGTATAAATGGGCCATATGGATATTCATTAATGAATGTTCTTTGCAAATATAACCCCCTCTTTCTCCATGTAGTAAGTCAGTCTTGACTTCTGGATAGTATTTGCATGGTTGGAATAACCTTATGTGCCAGACTCAGAAATTGCTTAAGTCAATGAGAAGCTGTAATTCTGTCCATGAAGCTGAATGAGTTTAGGACCTTGCTTTGTATTCACATGTAGATACATTCATATTTATATTCAAATCTTTCTGCCTGTTTTTTTGCATAAGAATTTTATCATATTGATCACTTATGATACATGACCGATCGTATAAGTCATACACTATTATTTCTTTTACTTGATTAGTTATCTGTAAACTCTTTAGTAGTAATGTTACCCTCATCAAATTTCCTGGGTAAGGATGTCAATATACATGCTCATATACACACATACAGTGTGTCTGTGTGTGTGTGTATATGTATGTATTTAAAAGCACAAACTCCATTCTACATACATGGTTTCTGTGTGGGCAGAAAAAATTAATTCTTGGAAGTTGGTGCCAGAGCTGGTGTTTCTGGAGCAGACAGGAATAGCCTGGTGGTGAGCAGTCCCACGCTGGCTCTTTCCCTAGCTAATGCACACTGCCTTTTACCCAGCTCCTTCTCGCGGGAACAGAGGTGCCTCACGTGGCAGTCGGCGTCCTTTGCTGAGCTGAAGCCCCGCGAAGCTCGGGTTTGTGCTGGGCAAGTGACGGATGGGCCAGTGTGTGTGCCCCACGTCACCGGCCAAGTCGGCGGCTTCCCACGGAAGCGACACGTGCCTTGTTTGATGAAGTCCGTGCACGTGTGTCATCAACCACAACAACTCGAACAGGCTGATCAACAGTTCACCAGCTAAAGCCAGTTGGGAAGTTTATTTATCTTTGCCTTAGAGTTCGCCTAAATCACAGCTGTAGTGATAAACTGCAGGTTTCTCTGTTACAGATTCTCAAGTTCTCTCTTTATGACTTAGTGTTCTTATAAATAACTGTTTTTTGCTTACTTTCATGAGTTACAATTGACAGCAGTGGGACTCCTATTTAATTACACTATATTTCTCATTAATGCCAGATGTGTTCACCACAGCTAGAAGCACTGTGGTGAGTACCAAAGGAATTATGCCTTAAGTGGAGTCTAAAATGTCAATCTTCAGAGTACTGTTCTCCAGAGATTCATGTAAACTGTCTGTTGTTTCTTTGCTCCTTAAGTTCTTGTATTAAAGACAACCTAATCTCTAAGTAAAACTGTCACTTAACAGGGCTTGTATTTAAAGCACTCTGCTAAGGCCGGCTGCTCTTCACAGCAGTCACAGTAAACAGAGCAAGCCGAAATGTCCTAGGACCGCAGACTGAGTTCTGCTGAGGGATAAATGCGAAGGAGCAGCTGACTGTGTATCAGAGTCTACCTGTGTGCATTCTCCAGGAAGAGTCAGTAAGAGGGCACCAGAACAAGTAGTGAATGGTTGATTATTGCTGTGGTATGCAAAGTGAAGATCAGAAAAAAGGCTGTTCCTGCGTGTGTTCTCGGTGGTAGGAGTTAAGACAGAGAATATCAGGGAGGAATGCAAGACAGAAGGCTGTAATAGATAAGGCCAGTGTGCGGTAGCAGCTTCTCAGGAGTCAAAGGCAATGTGAGAAAAAGCAGCATCTGGGGCTCAGGGTCAGTCGATATGTTTGCAGATAATACGTGTTGCTCATTGAATCTGTTCAAACTAGTTTCCCTCTTGCAAACTGATTTTTGCCAGTGATTTAATTGCTGGTTTGATGAATGCTTGCAACTGCATATGAATCACTGTCTAAAGCATTGTTTGCATTTTTCTCCCTCAAATATCCAGCATTAATTCTGGAGTAATACGACTGGCAAGTTACCATGTATATTATTCTGATCTGTAAATGAAAATAACTATTAGTTAATGCCCAATAGAGATTATCAGCTAGATGTCTTAGCAGCAGCTCTATTTTATGTGGGCAGAATTTAAATGGGATTGGGGTCAGCAGTAATTCAGTCTGATTAAGGATGTGGGTTTTGGTGAATCTGCTGAGCTGTGCGCAGATTTGAAAAGAACACAGTCACAGAGTTTGTGTGGATGTAAATGAGAACAAAACTTAATCCATACCTGTTTTCTTTAAGCATCTGCTTCTTCTTATATGTGCAAGGGAAAGGGACAGGTTAGGAAATACAAATGTGCGACTGTGTGATCTGTGAATTATTTGCATTGATAGATTTTATAACCTCACCCTGCAGAGAGAAATGGATGGACATGTATACTGTACAAGTTGGCATGTGGACAAATTTCATAATACTGTGCATTAATGTGTTTTAGGAGAGGATTTTCTCAAAATCTCAGACTGCTGGCTTAACTTGATTCCCAGCAAGGATACAAACCTTGCCTCTCACTTGATGAGAACGAAGTTAGGCTAATGGTGACAGCATTAGAAAGTTCTGCACCAAATACATGCTTTGCATAACATAAAAGGACACAGGTTGTCTTTTTGTCATCAAAGCAATTGTGTAGGTCATTTTGTGTAAAGCAAAGCACCGGATTCTGATGCTTTGCCTGTGTTGCCAGATGTTATCAGATGCAGGTTTGCCTGGGTGCTCTCTTGATGTCTTTTCCTTATTTACTGCAAAACACGGTCACGCACAGCATTCTGCCGCATCAGTGTGGAAGCGTCACGTACGTGCCTGCCCGTACATGTAAACCTGTCTTTGGGAAAGTGTCACCGGAGGGTGACGTACCTTGGCTCAGACTCCTTCTCTGTTAGGTTCACATCTGACTAGTGCTTGGGAGCTGTGAGTACGTCACATGAGGATTGTGCTTCTCTAACAACCTGGCAAGGAAAAGTGGCAGATTTCTCTAAAGTTTTCCTGTACCTTCATTTTTCTACTTTTATCATCTGTCTCCAGGTGGGATCAGTCAGTTGTGGAAAACCTCTGTGAACAGAGCTCAGGCAATTTGTGGAAGTAGGTAAAAAATGCTGTTAGGAATAAGTCTGATAGTCCCAGATAGAAACCTGAAAAAACACTTTCCTAAATAATTTCAAAACCTAAAGAATGTTGGATTTGAGTTGAATTGTTAAAAATAGGTGGGGAGAATCTCTGTTTCCTAAACCAGCTGCAGATGTCATTTTCTAGATGACACTTGCTGTGTTCGTGTCACTGTACTAGTCAAGAATGTTTTGTTTCCATCTGTCAGCTGAAGAGTGAAGGATTAGCAGAGGCAGCTCCTGCTGAGATTCACATGCTCTCGTTTTACATGATGCTAATCATCTACACATTGAAAAAATAAGTGAAATATTCCAGGTTCTAATTTCAAAGCTTTGGATGTTGCATAAATGAGTAAAAGCTCTCTTCCTGCAGATGGACTTTATAAAGTAAAAGGTGCAAATACATGACTTGCACACACACACAAACACGAGTGTGTGTATAATACGTATGTGTCCTCCTGTTCCTAGGTGAAGCAATAGCTAAGGTCAAACACTTCCACACTTTTCTACCTACAGAGTTTTAGTCAAGCTACATTTTCAACTGGAGGCTTGTAAAGGTTAGTTGGAAATGAGCTTATCAGTTTAGGAATGTAAGTCATGAACTTCTTCAGCTCTTAATCTAACATGGGAATTAGAATGCAGAAGAAACAAAGGGTTAATAGGGCTCTGATTTTTATGTCACAGATGCTGGAATGTCTGTTACTGTGGCATGCGGCACAACCAATCCATGAGCAGCCAGCTAACTATAACCTGCCGTTTCTTTGTACGTAAAAAGCATGCTGCAGTTGTATATGGCTAGGCGTAATTTTTCCATGAGGTGAAGGAGATCCCACGTTCATGAGCCTGTGCTCAGCTCTTCCACCATGCAAGCCACGTGTTCGCAGAACAAACCAGCTGTGCAGAGCAGAGCTCGTGCCCCACTTGCCCGCATCTCCCCAGTGGAAGCACCGTGGGCAGTGCTCAGGTATGTCTGGGTGCTTGCAGACTGGTGGGCTGTTTTCTACCAACTAAAGCAGATAAGAGGACATGTGTCTCTTCATCGTTCCTGGAAGAAAGTCTAGTGTTCTAGTTTGGGTCCTGGGTGGGACTCAGAAGACTTTCTCCAAGCGTGACTTGGATTTGCTTGGTGCCTGAACAGCATCTCCTGTGAGCTGGGGACAGCCCTCGGAGGCCTCTGTGCCAGCATGAGGCCCGCAGCTCGCACGCAGAGGGGGCCGCATGGAGCTGTGGTGGGTAGGGGACGGACCAGAACGAGTTCCTCGTGCCTGCTGCTGTGCCGACGTCCTCTACCGCAGCTAGGCATGGTTGAAGGCAAATGAAAAAGCCTGACAAACTTCCTCTCAAACTGTGGAAATCAGAACAGAGGCCTTATTTATTGAAATAGTTAAGTCATGTATTAATATTCATTGAGCATATTTTTGGCCAGTGAATACAGGATTTGAAACTGCCCATTCTTCACTTGTTTTTCCACGTCTAAGACATTCTCGCTCCGGTGATGTTTTGTTCCATCTCCATCCTTTTCCCCGTAAGAGCGCGGTGTCTGCTGAGCGGCTGCTCTGTGAAGGAAATTGCTCTCTAAGGCAGGACACGTGTGCTTCTTGTCTTACCTTTATAGCCTTGATGTATGAAATAATTCCCAAGTCTTTTAACAATCATAGCGACTGACCCTACCTTACGTGCTATTTTTATTGTTTAGAAAGATTCCTTTACTAGTTTTGGTCTTGATTAAGTGAACACTCTTTTAATAGTCTTCATCACAAGTGTGCACTTAAATCTATTCTGTTCCATGCTGGCTTTTCAGAATACAGTCTTTTCACTTCTCTTTCTCCAAAGAAAACAAGAATGGACAAAATGTGAAGCATGTGTAAGTGAAATGATGGTGTACAGCTCAGTGGAGAAAAAGTGGATCATTTAAAAAAAGTCTTGAAATCCCTCTCTTAATGGATTCAGAAGTTGCCTGCTTGCTTGCTTGTTAATGTGGGTCTGTTATAACTGCTAGCTCAGCTGCTTCTGTTTAACTTTGTCAAGAGCTTTTCATACTGTATTTTTCAAATACAGAACTAAAACCATGCTGAGCTTTTCTTTTGCCCTGACAAGAGCTTTTATGCGTGTTCAGTGCCTGCCTTCCATTTGCTATCTTGTTCTTTACTCCTGGGCAAAGCTCTGTATGTGTTAGAAACAGGCAGCCCTACCATCCTGGCATCACCTCTGCTTACTAGAAGCAGGATTTCCATGCTTCTGGAAGGAGCGACCCATTTTTTGATTCATTATTTGCCTGTCCTTTTCTTGCTTAAATGAGAGAAATGTCTATTTCCTTTGGGAGGGATAGGGACAATGGGAAATAGTACCCTTCCTGATAAAGAGATCTCAGAGTCTTTGTCAGTGACAAGTCAGCTGTGAATATGTATTTCCCCAGACAAACATGCACTGTACATATGTGCCGGCAGTCTATTAAATATCCTTGACCTCAGCTGCTCTATCCAGCAGGTTTGGAAGTATGCAAGGCATGCCGAGTACTCTTCTTGCAGGTACCAGCAGTGATGGGTTGAGAACAATGATAGAAGAAATAATCACAGAGTGGTTCCTGAGCTAGCTATTTTTTTAGAAGAGGTATATAAGAATATATGAATACATGTAGGTACATAACTAATGAAAAAGAAAAGAACTTGCGTTAACATTAACTTGCTAAGCAGTGTGCTTGGCATTGTTTTGTACCTCTCTTTACAGTCTCAGTAAAAAGAAATCAGGAGCTGAACGGGCGAAAGGCCAGCGCTCCCCATTCAGCAACACTTCCCGGGGACTGCAGGATCACTCGCCAGGGGACTTCCCACGGGCTTTTAGAGCGCTGCCAGGGGCTCTCGAGTCGTTTCTGTACAGCTCGCTTATGGCTTCTCCAGTGGTCCCATCCTTGGTAAATGGGACGTGGCGACCAGGGTCTGTGCTTGCAGCTTTGGGTGCATTTGGGATAGCGTTGGGAAGGGTGCGGTGACACCTGTCCTTTGCCCTGTTCCTGGCTGCCTGCCTTCCCCTGAGCCCCGGTCTCTGCTAGTTTGGGACAGAAAGAGCCTCGTGACAGAGCGCGTCTGGGAAAGCCAGGCAGTTGTGGATGCATTTGGTGACTGTGGGAAGAAGGAAGATAGAACACTGGGAAAATATATGTGCATTTATGCCTATAAACATATGTCGGTATCTTTAATGATGTGTCTAAAATGCCCAAATATTTCATTAATGGAAGTATGTAGAATACAAGCAGTGTTTAAATGGTCATCTCAAAGTCCCTCTTTCCTGTTTCTGTGATGAATACCAGTGTCTAGTGCCCTCATTAGGGACTGTGGCCCCGTTTCCGTCACACTGGTAGAGTAGGGTAGGGAATTCTCCGAGCCACCCAGCTGCTGCCAGCCCTGCTGAGCACAGCAAGGGCTGCCTGCAAGGCCCTGGAGGCGTGTATTGTCACATACGTGACACTCCGCTACAAGGATGGAGCCAAGGGCTCACAATTTAAAAATAAGATTTAAAGTTTTTAATGGATTAAGCCCATATTTTTGTTGCATTTTCCTTCTAGGAAAAAAAAAAGAACCAGAATTTTACTCTAAGGAAAAAAGGTGAGTGGTGAGTTCTGAGGTAGTTCCGTGCTGCAGGCTGATCTTTTTAAACAGGCATCATCCAGTGTAAGGAGCAGAGTGGTGGCCATCAGTTGCTGTAATTTTCTGAAGACTTGTGTAGTTAACTGAAACGTGGTGGAAAAAGTTAAATTGTATCGGGGTTTATAAAAGCAAGGTCTTGCAGGATTAAAATATGTGAAACTGGAACGAAACATTTTTGTTATCATTACCTTTTTCCTTTCTGTATTAATTTCCTATTTATATAGAACTTCACACAACAAATGCAGCTTTTTTAACTGAAGATTTGATTTCCCTGCTGTGTTTTAACTGTATATATGATGATATAAAAGGGGAGAACTGAACCCCCCCCCTTTTTTTTTTCACAGAAATGTATGGTTCAAAATGTAAACAAAAATATAATGCCAAATATATTTGTATAAAATCCTTCCAGGTACAATAATGCAGGTATGGAATGCTGTGAAAACATTATTTTCTTTCTGAAATCATAACTGTGATTTAAATCAGGTGGATAATTAAGAATCAGAATTTGACTGTGCAACCAAAGGGCAAAGAAAGGTTTCTAATTATATTGTAATTTACATCTTTCATTCAAGTAGGACTCTGTGAGAAAGTCTATTTTTAGACTCAAATTTTGAAGCAGATCTCTTTTGTTGTAATATGATGTACTTCTAATAAATCTTTCCTCCTGTGTTTCGAAGATCAGCTTTCAAAATGTTTGTGTCATAGAAGCTTGCAGTTTCTATGTGTTTTCCTGTACTCAAACCATTTCAGTTTTTGTAGCTTTAGTTCTGGTTGGCTAGTTATGGGTAAGTAGTTCAGTCCAAGAATATTAGTGTGGTTTTTATCATTGTGATTGGACTCTCTGTTAATGGTTTACTTAAAACAAAGATAGATATTTGCTGTGGTGGTTGCTGGCCAGTCATAACTATCTGGAGTATTTCAAGTATTTCTAGGTTTTCGCTCACAAGGATAAGAACATCTGTAGCCGGCTGTCCTTTTTCATGTTGCCTACTTCTGGCTTAAACATTCCTCTTGGAATTCCCGGGATATTTGGGAATGGCTTTTGAAACGTTAAATCACTGATGAGTTGTAGCCCGTGTGGGGCCGCCTGGGCTTTCCCCTGCGCGCTTGGACGGACCATTGATGCGGCTGGGGCTGGCAGAGGTCTGCGGCAGCGGGGGCTGCAGCGCTCCTGGCGCGGGGCGGGCGGTTGAAGCCGCGCACCCGCGCCTGTGCCTGCGTGCCTGGTCAAATGCTTCTGCCCTGCCAGTGGACGAGGGCACGTAGTAATGCAGTAATGGCTGTTCAGACTCCGTGTCCTCACGCGCTGAGGTACTGCAGTGAATGTTATCATTCATAGAAATGAAGTTAAACATCAACAGCAAAGAAGAGAGAATGAGGGTGCAAGAGGATCGTGTCTGTTTCATGTGCTTGTCTTTGTTCTGCAAAGACAAAATTTTCATCCATTTATTTAACGTTTCAGTTTATTCTAAGGACCATTAATTCTTCTGAGAAGTTATTTTTATTTCACAAGAAAACTGAAGTTAAAGCTGTCATACTCTTTATAATGGATCGTAGCTGATTTGCACTTTGCTGCTTCTCTAGATGGCCTAAATTCAGTGTCGAAGCTACTGCAGAACTCCCTTCCACATCCCAACTGTACATGGTGAAGTACAGTTTTTATTGCATCCCTATTGTATGCACCTGACATGTATCAATTGAGCTTAAAAATTAATTCTAAATCAGCAGACTTGTTTATGAGTATTTACAAAGGAGTTTGGACTGGCTGAGCTGAACAGATCATAAAGAATTGTTCGTTATACAGCTGGAGAGGTATGGATTGTGCCACGGCTCAGGCTGTAATGCAAGACCAAATTCCTTTCCTGTGAGCTTTACTGTATGACTGCTGCCAAGTCACCAGAGTCCATAAAGGCACTCACAAACTGATACACAGTTAAATCCATAGAGAGGATCTGGAGGGGGAAACGTCCTGCTTAACAAAAAGAAACGTTCTCCCCAGTTCAGCACTTGAGAGTTCACCACTTGCAAGCGTTTGTATCTGGTATTTGATGTGCCTGGGCTAGGTCTTGAAAACAATTGCTCTTTTCAAAAAGCCTATATAACCTAAAGTGAGATGATTAAGATCATTTATGTTGGTTATTTTGCTGTTTGAAAGAAGTGGTTAATTATGATACAGAGCAAGCAGATACCAAGCTAGGTAAACTGGCTTGTAACGCACGCTCTTCCGTTTTCTCTTACGGAGAAAAGCGTGTTCTCTGTATTTCGTTCTAGCTTCTGGCTTTTACCACTGAAAACACAAGAACATAAACTGCATCAGAGCATTGCCCAGGAATGCCATCCCTTGCTTCAGTAGCCGTCCGTGCCGCCAGCGAGCCGGCGCTGCAGCGGGCTGGTTCTGCGCGCGGCCTGGGCAGCACCAGCCTGAGGCACCCAGCTGCGGCCTGCAGGGCCCGCACAAGGGTGCGGGCAGTTTAGTGTCCCCTTTGTCCAGGCTTTTAAGGGAGAAGGAACATGCAGAAACAAGAACAGAAGCACTTTCCAAAATCACAGACAAATTGCTGCTTGCAGTTCTCTTTTTAGGTTTTCCAAGTAATGACAGAAACGTTAAATTTTTCTTCTCATGCTTTCAGACTGCATTTTTCAGCATTTTCAGCCACTTTATTTGTCTTGCATCTCCTGAGGACATTTGAATAAAGATGTAAATGAAACATAAGCACTTTGACACCACACATGAATCCAGAAATGTGTATTTAACAGCGCAGGGCTCGCTAGGAAGGAGCCAGGCAAAATTTTCTGAGAGCTGCGAGGAAGCATTCTTGCTGTATGCATGCATACCTTAGCCCCCTCTTACCTTTTTTTACTTCCATGCCCCAGAGGAGCATAGTTCAAAGTAAAAAAAGTACAACATAGAAAATACATAATTTCAGCCTGTAAAAATGAAAAGCCAAAGCACAGTAGGTAAGACCATGTACAACTATGAGGAACGTCGTAACAAGAACCACAGTCCACAGAGCTCCTAATCGCTCGAAGACCACCCAGCATTGTCACCCATCTCAAACCTTTGACGAGTCTCAGGCCGTGCTCAGGCTCCCCAAAGCCAGCTGCAAACCAGCGCTGCTCGTCGTTGCCGCTCAGCTTACTGGATCATGACAATGTCCCAGGCTGTGTTCCAGTGCGTTCAGCATAACTCGTCTTTTGTTTCCACGGCCATCAAGTGAGCGCCACGCTCGCTTCCAGTTTCAGGTAAGGCCTTTACCATGGCAGTGGAACTGAACCCCCCCCCCCTTCTCATCTGAGAAAGGCTCTCGCCTATCAAGGCTCTTCCCGACTAGGTGAAGTATGCGAACTTGGACCTGCCCAGCAGCCTGCTCCTCGTTAGGCAGCATGCTGTCCAGCTGACCTGGTGAAGTAAGTTGGTCCCCACGACTCCCACAGTAAATTTTTTCTGAGTAACTTGAAAAGTATTTAAACTCTTCAATTAACATCCATAAAACAGCTTATTCTCCACAGCAGCTCTGCTGGGCACGGTTTCTGCTTACTTTGGGTCCAGTGTTGCCTTTCTGGAAGAATGTCTTTTTCAGGGTCTTGATCACCTTCAGTTTGATTTCGGGCACAAAATTAGTCTAGCAGCAATTCTGAAGCCAACTGAAACGCAATAAAAATATTTTGTCTAAGGGAACTTGTTTCATAGATAAAATTAATAATCTCAGAAAGCCAAATTTACTGCTTAGGCAGAGTGCACTAGCTGTTCTCCTTCAGACAGAGGCGTTTGGCAAAACATTGCTCTGTCTATCCACGTCTTTTTTTTCCCCTCCTTTCGAATCCAGATTTCTTCTCTTTTGGGATTCTGTTCTTGGTTCAGTAAGTGTCTCTCTGTCCCCATCTTTTTTCTCTCTTTCTCTTTAGTCTTGTTAAAAGTGCTGAATGAATTCTCACACTTGTCACTCTGCTTCTAGCTTGCACTTGTTTCAGCTGAAGGTCTTTCTTTTCTTTCCTGCAATATTCCCTTTTACATACCCCTTCTTTTTTTCTTCCTGCCTCTTTTGGTTCTGGAATACCATTTGCAGACCATGCAATGAATGAGCTTTGTAAATTGCGCTTCTGTAATGCTTTGCAGTACTGAGACCTGTGCGAGCACGGTCCTGTCTCAGTCTGTTGAGACCTTCAGCCATGCTTTGCTGCTGCAGGAGGAAGCCCTTTCTGGTGTCTGTTACAATGGGAGGTGCAGTGCTAGTTCAGTGGTGTCTGAAAACAAATGCAGATTCTCTGCCATTGCTTTTACTAACCTACACTGAGCACAGACCCTCAGAAGGGAGGTCTACACAGACAGCTGGAGATCTCCTTTGTATAGGAGAGAGATTAAGCTAAAGAAAGCTTTGGTGCTGTCAGTTCTGTATTTCCTATTGCAGCAGTGATGTAGGGGGTGTAGCAGAAGTGGGGCTGAAATGTATGGTTCCCTGACCAATCCTTAATATAATGACTTCTTGACTCCTAAAATTACCTGAATTAGGCTATAGAAAAGAAATCAAAAATGCCAGAAGAAAAACGTAGAAGTACAGTAATACCAAGGAGCCACAATTTTTTGTTTGGTATCCCTTTTCTTACACTGACTTCCTCTTCATTTTGAAGAAGTCACTTTAAATACTTGCATTTTCTTTCTCTTCAGTGACAAATGATGCACAGTGATGGTGGGAAGAACCAGCAGACAGAGGCAAAGCTAGAATTTGAAAGATGTAGATTTAATTCTCTGCTCTATTAAGAGGCTTCCTGGTCATGGACGTGTCATTTATGTCTTTGTGATGTGACAATAAACTGGAGAGAATGGTCCTTTCCAGCCCAAAGGGCAGTGATAGAACTGAAGCTGACCAGGTAGTAAGACAAGTTGTTCTAAGAGATGCTTGAGCTGTATTTTTAATCCTTGTGCTTTTAATGCAGAGTTGCTGCATGTAAGTGCTGAGATGTGCTTTGGGGTTTTGTGTACTTATACACATAAAAAGGTGTATAATTTATCAGAATTATTTTGGTAGAGCTATATGGGTTCTTGTAGATTGCTTACCTAATTGCATTCACTGTTAATAGCCTCCTATCTTAATTATTGTAAGGTTCTTTTAGAGAAGCAGATGATGAGAATGATTTCAAAAGGGCTCACTGAAGAAGAAGGATAATCAGTTCTAAAATGGTGGTGTAGTGGATGAGAAAATGGATGGATGTAACAAAAGTTCAGCCTGGGATGTGTCTTCGTACTTAAGGATCTTTAGAGAAGCAGAGATGTAAATGAACTTTGAAGTTCTGTACAGTAGGTTAGGAAATAAGTCACAGTCAAGGTGAAGGAGGAAAAAAGGGCTTAGATAATATGACAGAAGTTATTTCCAAAGGAGATGAACACTCAAGTGATTGCTAGAAGATAAGAGCAGAAATCTGACTGGAAAGGAGATAACTGTAGAAAATTGTGCTTGAGTTTAATGAAACCATAGTGCTGAATTTCAGCACACACTAACAGAATAAATCCTGACAATTAAAATGTATTTGAGTTAACTAGCAGGTTCAGAGTTGAACTGGGAATGCTTCTAATAGCTTGAAAAGGAAAAAAAAATAGAAGAAGGGCTAATTTTTCAGAAAGTTTAGGAGAGGAACAATCTTACATACACTGATATTGACCAAAAGAGCAGTTACTACAAAAAAACTCCTTACCCATTATCTGGAGAACTTATTGTGCATAGTACGTTGCCATGTGGAAGAAATGGTGAAATGAGAGAATGACTCCTCACTTAGCAGATGCAGGAATTCTGTCATACTCACAGTTGTTCTGGTGCAATTAGTCACACTACAGCCAAAATCATGGTCTTATTGAAGTCAATAATAATGCTCCTACAGCCTTTCATGGAACCAGGATCTCACCCGTTATGCATGTGTTGATGCATAGTTTCCACTGAAGGAACTTCAGCCAAGAAGCTAAGTGAAGCGTGGAATCTGAATGTAGACAGTACAAACGGCAAACTTGAATCTAAGGAGGAAAGGCACACTTCAGAGTTCCAGCTCATTAAACAGATATAAGCTTCCATGCCTCACACTCCAGATTTCCTCATTTTCTGATTCTGTTGCTATGACATTCATGAAATTCCAGCATTTTTAATGCAGCAAGCAGGAAATCTGGTGCATAACTCCAGGTTAATCAGTTGTCTCGTTGCCTGGAAGTGAACCAGGTTCAGCGTTTCTGAAAATCAGCCCAATTAAGGTAAGCCATTAAATAGGGCTCAGGTGTCTAACCTGAGAGATGCAGGTTGTAAATGTCAGCCTCTATTTACAACAGCCACCCCACCTGCAGAGCCTGCTGTACCGACCTCGGGGTGATCCGGGGGGTTCCTGGTACGTGGGTTCAGCAACCCGCAGCGGGCAGGCTGTGTGAGCCCAGCGTGCGGAGAGGGATGGATGCGCGCAGCCTGAAAGGGGCTACAGAAATAGGTGGTTTTCCTGCTCCAGTTGTAAAGAATGACACCAGCGGTGAATCAAACCCGTAAGTTATTTATCTATCATTAAGGAAGCTGATCACAAACATAGTGGTTCTCCAGGTTTTTTTTTTTTTTTTTTTTTTTTTTTAAAACAAGGAATAAGAACTAGCTCTTTGGAAACATACCCACAATAATGATTCCCTCTTCTCCCTGTCTTTTATTCAGGCATTTTCTGTGCAATGTGCAGGCAAAGAAAGAATAAAGAAGGAGCAGACGCAGAAAATAGCATCCTTCAGCTGCAAAGATGTGGTTGTGCAGGCTCCCAAGCTTTCTTTAGTTTCTAATGGCAACCACGAAATATCTTCAGCTATGGCAAGCAATGCTTCAATCCTTTTGTTAGGAAATGTTTGAAGTACCTTATCTTCCTGCTAGACTGTTTAAATAGCAACATCTTACAAACTATTGCAATCAGTTAAAAGAGTTAATCTACATTTTTCGGAGACTTTTCTGTGACTGTTCTCCTACAGAAAGGGCGTTCTTAGGATTAATGAGATGAAATTCACTTCTGGAATTGCAGACGTAAATGGAATCCTAAAACTGGAAAAACACTGTATGGATTGGCGATGAAGTGACTCAGTTTTCAGTTTCACAGTTCTCCTTCAAAATTCAGATTCGCTGCACATTCACTGAAAAAAAACTTACAAGTAGCTGTAACTTTTGCAAAGTTTGGTAACCTTTTATAGAAATTGTCTACTTTAACAGTAGACAGGCCTAATCCCACTGGACCTAATTATTTCCATTGAAGTCCATGCAAGTTTTACTAGTGGAAGTACTGTAGATATAAAACTTGTTGGAAAATAAAAAGTAACAGGAAAGGAGGACAAATAATTCTAGCAAGGCAGGAAATGGTTCTCACATCAAAATTTAAAATCACACATACACAATTCAGTCAAGATACTGAAATCTCAAATACTTCCTGGTGGAAAGTTCCCAGGCAGGAGACAAATGGTGGGCTGGTCAGGCAGCTGCCCTCTCTCCCTGTATCCACTTCTGATGCAGTAAATGAATAAACATTATGTGGAAAGATTACTGTTAATGTACCTGGTTAACATGTAGCATCACCTTAAGCGTTAGTAAACAAGGTTATTTTTATGATCATGTAGACAAATTCATAAATTCCATTGCAAGAATCGTAGAGGTAGCAGTACCTCAATCACCACTCATATCGCAGTGGGTGCTCATTCTTTCCTACTCTTTTTCTGCTGTCCTGTTCCAATCTACATCCCAGTTTAACAGTAAAAAGGGGCTCTTGCTTCAAATTTGATACTCTGTGATGAAAACATCAATTACGGCTGTATATTTCCCATTAACTTAGGCTGACATTACGTCTTAAGTACCTCAAAGGCACGCTGATGGCGTGTGAAGCGACTCGCAGCCTGTTGCTCTTAGATAGTGTGCACAACTGAATTTTACTGGGACCATCAGTGGTGAGAGGAGGGGTGTGTCTAGGCAAGGGATAGGAAGACAGTAAACTGGCAGTGAAACATTTGTTTTCATATGCACTGGCTAAAACAAAGGCAATTAGAATGCTGGCATTAACAGGTTTTTTATTACTGCAGCACAATCTGGTTTTTTTTCCCCAAAAAGCTTTTAGTTAGTGCTGGAAAGCTTTCCACCTCTGCTGATTATTGTAACAACAGCAAAAACAAGAGGAAAATTGAAGGAGTTAAGGAACCTATCTTTTGCTGCTATAAATCTGATTGATTTATAGTAGTAATTTAGCTGAGCACTGTTCGGAGTAAAGTCTCTCTCAGCCTGTAGTTGTACAGGAAAGAAAGGGCAGGGCGGGGGACAAGAGGAAAGCTGCATCCCTTTTGCGTGGCGTGGCTAAGTGCCCCGAGATTGCCCGTGGTGGTGGAGTAACAAGTGTCCTCTTCAGCAGAGTTTCCTGCTCTCACAGCAAGAGGCACCACTCCCTTGAAGTTCATGCCCCTGCCAGAGCAGAGAAAGCAATAACAGAAGTGTTTCACCAGCGGCCTGGCTGCAGCACGCTTGGATCTCGTCTTTTCTTCAGTTTGTGGTGACCTCTGTCACTCCTGTTGTTGTCGCAGGGTTTCTCTGAGACCATGAGAGTCTTATTCATTCGTGCACGCTAATTGTGAGATAGAGACTTGCACTAATGTGGCTAATGCACTAAGTTGGCTGTTTTTCAAGTAACTGTAAACAGACTGCCTGAAGTCATGAAAAGTGTTTTAAAAGAATATTTATATTGATGTTTCCTAGCTGCCAGTTAATACAGATGTGACATACGCTGTTTGGGACCTTGTTTTGAAAAAGGACAGTTTCCAAAGCAGTGTAACTCACAGCAAATGTAACGGGTTTATTTCTGCTGCAGTCGGTTTCCATGGGCACAGGTTCTTGCTTCACATCTCCTTATGCCCTTAAAGCAACTGCGAGGGAGAGAGGACTAATAAAAGTGTGGATTAAGAAGCACTGATACAGCAAACAGTGCAAGTCTGTTTATTGAAAGGCACTTCTAGGGATGCTTCCTGAATATTTCCAGGTTATTTGCAAAGCTGAAGAACTATAGCCTCGCACACACAAAAGAAAAATACCAGCTCTGAGCTTGACAATGTATGTGAAAGCTTTTTGAAACTGATCATACAAAATGCCCAAGTATTTTTCTTTCTCTTCTGTCATTTGCCAGAAAGCACAGTCCTGAGATTTTACATATCTCCTGTAATTTAATGAATGAACATTTTAATTTGACTTTTACATTGATCTTACAGAAGTGTATTCATGAAAACCTATAACCTTTCAAGACCTGTTTAATCTTGCTGACTATAACTTGTTGACTAGTGTTGTCGAGAGAATCTCGTTTGTATGTAAATGAGAAGATACAGTTCTGCTGTACTGAGTAGCAGAGAAGAAAATGATAACTTAATATACCTAGAGTATTATACTGATTACACTGCCAGCTATTAAAAATTATCCTACAGGAGACAAACGATGAGCATGGCATTTGGGAGTGTGAAGCATGGGCATTTTGTACAGAAAGCAAGCTGGAGTCTCACTGTGCTTTCTCTCTTTGACTTCCCAATAGAGGACATGCACGTTGCTGAGTTAACCAGATCAGGCCAAAACTCTCTATGCTTTTAAGTCTGGCATCGAATGCATACAGGATTGACCTGCCAGAGCAGATTGTGTTTAGGAGAATTGTGTAGGTGTGAATGATAGAAAGAGCAGAATTTGCTAGCTAATTCGTATGCAGCAATAATCATATCATAGCCAGTTATGTTGGTTTTTTTGTCTGTCTTTGTACGGCGTGCTTTCAGAGTATGCTGAACAATACTGATAGACTGAGTTTATCCAGTGGCACTTGACCTGGTAATTACCAGATCCACTTGACTTTTAAAGTGTAATCCCTGTCTGGAACATAATTCTAAAATTAGGTTTTAAATTTGTATTTTAATTCACTTTCTCTCTGATTTTCTCAGAATGTTATACTGTGGCACAATTAACCTTAGGCTGGCAATTATGAAATTATATGTGTATCTTTATGTATTATCACTTTCTGGAAGATGTTAATGTTTTAGACTCGGTTCATATAAATCAGTATCATTCATTTGGATTTTAAACCTTTTAGTTCATCTTATGCATGTATTAGATAAGGAAAAAATAAGTGAGATAAATAGCAGTGATTGCTCTTCCACAGCTCCATAATTCCATTGGGATAAGATGAAAAAACTGATACTGAATAAGAAGCTAATCATCTACACATGGTATCAGAAGAAGAGAAGGAGTAAAAATTACATGGCAACAGTTTTGTGCATTCGCTTTGTGGTTTGGTAGCATAAGGCTGGCCTTGTAAAGGGGCCAAGCATTGTAAAACTTTTGAATATATATTTTACTTCAAGCATACGAGTACATGTGTAGTACTGAGCGTAAGGAAAGACCCAGAGTCTCTCTAGTCTGATCTCCTGTATGCACGAGCCACCCCAGTTTACTCAGTTACCGGTGCACTGAGGTTTGTGGACAAGGTTATTATGCTGAGAAGAGTATGCTCTTGATTTGAATGTGGGGAAAGATGAATAATCCCTCATTTTCCTTGGTAAATTTTCGGGGAATAACCACATTCACCACTGAACATATCTGTGCATGTCTTTTAATTATCTCTGTGGTAGTAGCTATGATAAACAGTCTTCTGGATAGCAGGGGGTTATTGGCATGTTAGTCGCAAGCAGGTACGTAAATGCTTTCCGGTTTGGTGCAAATTCATTACATTAGCTCTTAGGTCTTTTGTACTAGCTAGGAAACGGTGGATTGACTTATTTTTCACTAGTAAACGTTCAAGGTCATTAACTGGGTTAACCTGATGGGTATGAAGACATGGCTGAATGCCGTACTAGCAGATTTCTTCCCTCTGTGTGCAGTGCTCAGGTTTCACACCTGGCAAACAACTGTGCCTTGACTGTAACGAGCCCTACCAACAGGCACATTCTCCCTGCCGCTATTTAGTTCTTTCCAGATTTTTTCTCTTCTAAAAAAGTACCTTACTGATTTTACACTGAGACATTACTTTATATGAGATGATAATAACTACATTTCAGTTTCCTTCTCCTCGTAAATTACATAGTTGATTCCACTTCTATTACAACTTTAATTTTATCACAAGAGTCTTATTTCTTTTACACTGTGTATGAAATCGAATGCTGAGGTGGCCATTCAGAAATGAAAATTATTCTTGTAATTGCATCAAGTTAGTAAGTATGCTTGACAGAATAATCTTGTAAAAGCTGATTACCTCAATTATTAATAATTAGGATTTATAAGTTAAGTAATATGCTGCAACTATATCCAATTTCTTGGCAATTTCATATGGAAAGTTTAGAACTCATGTTAGAAATAATTCTGTGTGAATTTTCGTTATAATTACTGCATAAGGCTGTGAAATCCTAAGTGACAACTGAACTAGCATTTTAGGTGATGCCTGTGGCTTTTCCTTGTGTGCTTTGGTGGTTTGAAGTTGGTGTGGCAATTTGAAGTTTTGTCTCATTGGTGAGACGTACGCATTTGTCAGTTTTAATTTCAACGTGTTTTGTTTCATTTTATTCTTGTTAAGATTTTTGCTTTTCCTAGATTCTTCTGGCAGAAGAATTAATTCATCTAAAGTTCATGTGTGTACACGTGGTTGGCTGAGTAATAGACCAATTTTAATCTGTAACTTTTTTTCTGATTCATTGATACATGAACTCTTGAAGTCTTGAGAAAAGAGCAATTAAAAATCTAACAATTTTTTTTTGGCCCTTCTCCCTTGAAGTTCAGCCAGGAGCTTAAGCGGGTGCCCGTCTTTATATAAGCAAGTCGTTTTGATGACTGGAGTTGGAAAACTTGCACTCTGAAAGTTAGGCATGTGTTGATGCACTGGAGTGCGTTACAGCCTGCGTGCGGCTACATCTGGCTCCTTCTCCTCCAGCCCCATACTCATGCGTGTCCAGGGCAGTCGGTTAGCAAGCCCCTGCAGTAGTTTGTCATCAAGCCTGGTGACAGTCCTCCTTGTTGTTACAGTTCTCTCTTCATCTGTAACCAAATTCCTGTCTTGTAACAGACGTGGCCATCACCTCAGCTTTCGAACTTCCCAGGAATCAATCCAAGATTTGGCACCAGCGGAACAGAAAGCTGGTGGCATTTTTGGTTAAACATACTCTTACAGGGATGAACCAGCCCCCCTCGCTGCTGCCAACTGAAGTGACTTACTCCCAGATTTAGAAAACTGATTATTTCCTACCCTGCAGACAAAGCTGTCAGCGCTTGTTCAGAAACTGTCTGTGCCACAGATGCGTAGCACACTTGTCCCGCTCCCCACAGCCCCAAACCTCCCTGCTACAAACTCTTGAGTCTGGGGCCCTAAAGAAAGCCCCTCTGGGTGGTTGCTGGGTGGCAGAGCTCCGCCAGCGAAGCATTCACCACGCAGTATTGCTGTTGTGTGTTGAACAACAGATTGGCCACAGGCCCAGGGCTCCACATCAAAGCTTTGTATTCTACTCTTTTTAGGCTGAAATCTGTGGAGAAATGAGGTTTGCATCTTGCAGGTGATAGCAGCCCTCGCAGCCAGGTGGGAGGAAAGGTGTTCAGCGTAGCAAAGCATTTGCTGGCTTGAGCTACTTTGCTGTTTCCTGCAGCTCGGTTAGATGTAAATAACCTGAGTGCTTCACAGCTGTGGGTGGCAGAAAGCTTGAGAGTGAAGGCCGAGACGAACAGCCATAGGTATGCACCACACGTTCTTCAGTGCCTGATTTTCCCACCTCCAACACTTTGGGTTGGAGAGTATCCCAGGGCCTAGATCTAAGCATCTTCAAGTATTCAGGGTATTTCTGTTCTGCTGTTCCAGGCCAGATGCATTACACAGGAATGGAAATCAGACCTGGATTCCAGCGTTCATGCATCTGAGGGAAAGCTGACAAGTAATTTAGTTTTGAGGTTCAACGTTAGGAAAGCATTCTGAATTATTGTGACAATCACTGGTGGAACTAAATAACCACTTGTGCAGAATGCTCCGCGTACGGTGACGTGATGGCTTGTAAAACAGATGGCTGGCCTGGGGCCCGGCCTGCCCAAGCCTCCTGGCCCAGTCTGAGCAGTTCTGTGGCTGCTCAGCAGAACGCGTGTCCTGGGCGCTGCCTCGCGCTGTGCGGGTGTCCCCGCGCCTCGGGCCTGCAGGCGAGGGGCCTTCTGCTCGTGCCGAGTAAGCGCTGCCCCCACGTGAAGCATGCATTCTGCTCTGCATCTTAAATCCTACTCTGTTCTTTTATCAATGTTTAAGTTACCTAACGTACCAAAGTCATATTTAAGTTAAGCACTTTCAGCAGACACAGGTTTTGCTGTCAGTTGTCAGAGTTGCCAGTAAATTCACTGTTCCTCTACTATTTTCTTACCAAAAATTCACTCCCAGCTTTTCCCCCAGCGCTTCGGCTCCCAGTGAAGCAGCACCAGCTGCCCAAGCCTGGCACTTTCCCCAGGGCTAACGAGCGAGGATGGATGGGGCAAGGGGCTGGCACCGCCGCTGCCACCAGGCGAGGGTCGAGTCCTTGCGCCGTTCTCCCGGGGTCGCCATGACTGGAGGTGGTTTGCGTTGGGAAGAGGCCTTGAGCACCCGAAGGCTGGTCAGCTTTTCCATCAAGACTGGTCTGTGTTGCCATCTCCACAGAACTTGGACACCCTGTTTCTGCAGATGGTCACCCATGGGACACACGTTTTTACGTTAACACTGATGTAAATTAATTCGTTTTTTGGTGAGGCGTGACTTGGTTTATTCACGTTGAGCCCGCGGTTCCTCAAAGACGACGTTTCACCGGCCGCGGGGCTTTACGCGGCGCGGGCCCTCGTCCGGCCCCGCATGCGGGGCTGGGAGCGGGCAGGCGGCAGGCGCGCCCCGTCCCGCGACGCGCGGCTCT
>VXAL01016481.1:389104-433599 GCA_013399475.1 Chauna torquata | reverse complement strand
CGTGCGGAGTTGCCGCGGTCTGACGGGCCGCCGCGCCGCTCGCTTCCCCTTTGCCGAGCTGCACGGCACCGGTGGCGGCGGGGCCCGGCGCGGGGCAGGACGCGCTGCTTCCGCCTTGGGGCGGCGGCGGCGGCTCCGAGGAGCCGGCGATGGATGGGGGCAGCGAGGCCGATCTCGCCAACAACAACGCGGCGCCGCTGTGGAGGAGGAGAGCGACGCCCCGGCCGCACGCCCGGAGCAAGCCCCGGCCCCAGTCCTACCAGAGCCCCAGCGGGGTGCTCGTCACCGACTTCCCCGTGGAGGACAGGTGTGCCTTCACCGTGACTCAGCCCGCCGAAACCATCAGCACCCGCCCGGGCAGCGGAGCGCCCCGGAGGGCCCCCCCCTGTTTTAATTCCAGCGCGGGATCGGTGTCCAACGGGGAAGTACGGACTCCAGCCTGCAAAGCCGTGTCCCCCAAGCTGTCCTCCGAGCAGCCCTTTCAGGTACTCGCTCTGCTCTCCAGTAGTTCCCTAGGCTTTACTGCAAACGGCACCGTTACCTCGCCGGGAAGCCGGCTGGTTCATCCCCTGAGGACTCCCAGCCAGCCAGCCCTTACACCGGGGCGAGAACTGATCGCTTTTGCCGCCGGCCCGCCGCCCTCGCCTGCTGGAAACGCGCCGGCCCCGAACAGCAACGCAGCCGCGCTGCCCTCGCGGCCCAGCCAGGTTTACAAAAAACCAGACCAAGTGCCAGCGGGGCCCTCCGCGGTTTCCCGGGCGATTTCCCCGGAGCAGGGCTTAACTCCTCAGGGCCCGGCCCCTCAGGGCCAGCTCGCGGAGCAGCCGTCCATCATCTTGAGCACGAACAGCCCCGCTGCTCTCAAAGTGGGCAAGCAGCAGATCATTCCCAAGAGCTTGGCTTCTGAAATAAAGGTGACACACAAAAGCAATAGCCAAAATGCAGAGACGAACAAGAGAGTGCTCAAGGTCCGCAGCATGGTGGAGAGCCTCAGCGTGCCCCTGGTAGCCGATACTGACGAGGAGGCCGAGGGAGACCTGGACAGCCCGGGGACGCTGAGGCGCGGCTTGCGGTCTACGTCGTACCGGAGAGCTGTGGTGAGTGGGATCGACTTCGACAGTTCTTCCAATTTTAAGAAGAAAAACAGAATGTCTCAGCCAATACTTAAGACAGTTGTTGAAGATAAAGAGAAATTTTCGAGCTTGGGGAGGATAAAGGTAAGTTGTGCTGACTGGTGATACATCGGTTTGAATGTTGTAGACGGCGTGCTAGTACAATTTGCAACCTCTAGTTTTCCATAAACGCTTCCTTTTATTCCAGTTTGCTTTTTGCTACTAGAAGCCTTTTTGTAGTCATTGATGCGTCCCACAGATGACTTACCAGTGGTGCTTGCAAAGTGAAGTGGCAGAGACCTTAGGGACACAAATCTGTTGAAATCTCAGGCAGCTCAAAAATGTGGTAACGGCAGCCTCATGCTTGCATTTCCTGCTGGATTCCCCAGCCCATTTAGGTTTTGTTTCACAATCAAATTGATATTTTAAAACCTGTTCCCAGAATGTAGTAAACAGGAAAAAAGGAATCAAATTGATTTTATTATTGCGAGAGTAAATAGACTGACAGAAAAATAAAGTTCCACCCTGCTCCTTCTGAGACATTATTTTAAAAGTATTTTAAAAAAATCAGAGAATGATTTTTAAATTGACAGAGGCCACTTCAAGTACCTTTTTTTGTGGCTTAGTTCCACTGTCTGCAAGTAAAAGCAGAATGCCTGTTTTTAATTCTTGGTTGTAATCCCTTAGGAGCAGTAGATTTATATAGAATGTTAATGCATGAAAATTAAATTATAAAGACATACTAAGGTTTTCTTTTACTTGAATATATCATGTTGTTGTGATCTTTTATTTACTTTTTTAATATAATTTGTTACTCTTTTTTTTTTAACTTACTGGGAGGTTTCTGCGGAGTGTTTTGGAATTGTGTTACAAAGTACTGCAGGCAAAGGACTAATGCTGTAGCTGTTAAAATAATTATCAGCCTTGTGACGATTTTTAGCCAAATTAAAAATTACGGTTATGGAGGCTTTTGTGAAAATGGGACAAGTGGTGAAATAGCAATAGATCAAACTGTGAACTACTCCAGAGTATGGGGTTGGTCTGGTTTGGTTTTGGTATTGGACTTTATCAGTAGCAGCAAGAAGTTGTTTAAAGTAGGATGCTGTGACATTGCCCTGTTTTTACACACAAAACTCTTTCTGCCGGCAGCGCTTCTTTTAAAACCGACTTCATAGACCATGCAGCTTGTTGCACCAAAACAGCTGTTTTATTTCAAAGGTTTGTTCTGGTCTCAAAACGCTCGTTTACAAAATGCTTAATGTGGTTGTTTTTTGCAGAATGTGCAGAAAGCTTTAGACAGCCACTCAGATGAGTACCTTATATCCTCGCAGGAATGCCCAGAGGCAGTGAAATGAGTTACAAGTTCATGAGCTCTTGTAAAGTTAATACATCAATGCTTTTGAAAACATAAGAAAAATAAAACGTGGGACAAATACATATAAACAATATGTGAGGGTAGAAAAATCTAGAATAGCTTTTCACTTTCTCTGATGAAACAATTGTTTTCATGAATGCTTGTCCAACATAAGAGGTTTATAGATAAAGACCTTTAATTCAGTGCTTAAGTATGGATTAAAGTAGAAGTTCTTGTTACTGTTGGTTATTTTGCTTTCTTCTTTTAATGTGTGTCTGTCTATTTCCTGTTAAATTTATTAGAAGAAAACGCTGAAAGGACAAGGGACGTTTGATGGGGAAGGTAAGCCCTTTTCTGTGCAGACTTGATGGTATGCTCAGTCACAAGAGAAATGAACTTAAATATCATTTTGCACAATTCTTTAATACTTGATCAAAGACTAAGTACCTTGTTTTTCAATAAATTGATGGTAATATGGAACCGTTGTTTTGGCACTAGGCATACTTTTGTGAATGTCTTAAAGAATATGGAATGGCAGGTTACAAATATATTTTTGTTTGAAGGGTTTCTTCTCAACTTAAACGGTTGCTGTTAAAAGAAGAATTGATTGATGTGTCTATCTCAGCCCTAACAGTTCTATAGAATTATTTAGGTAAGGCTTGTTCCTCCAGTTGGGACTGGCTTCCTACCTGTTTCCTCTGACTCCTGCCAGGTGTGAGACATAGCTTTTGTGCATCGGCATAGGGGTTTGGGGTCATCACCTGCAGCAGATGCCTGAATTGTTATTCTCAAAGCTCAAGGTTAATGCAGCTTTTTCCCTCTTTTTGTCATAAGCGAAAGAGCTGGGACTGCTAGGGTGAATTCCTCAACTTTGTAATCCTTTACTTGCTACCTAGGCTTCAAGTTTAAGTGTCAGAGAAACGTTGCTTGTCTATCTGCCCTTTCATGTTACTCATTAATTCAGAGCTTTGTCAAGTTTGCTGCTCTTCCCAATATTTCAACACAAAAAAAACTTCTTGCCTGGCAGCAAGTCCTTGGATATGTGAGAGCAGTTTGACTATAATAGCTGCTACTCGCTTGGCTTTTTCCTGCTTAATGCCTGCAAAGGTCGTCTCAGCTGCCGTGTTACCTTCCTTTTCCTCTTGTTTCTATTTTCAAAACTTTACACGGTGTCCTATTTGCATTTCCCCCTATCTTTTTCTTATTTTCAGCTTTTCTCACAGTCTTCTAATCACACATCTAGATTCTCTGATGCCTCTCAGAATGCAGTTATTGTACACAACTCCTGTCTTAAAAGTGTACAGATTATATAGGCACATTCCAGGGAACAAACACAGAAGGCTAGGTCTGGTACAGTACTCTGCCAGGGCTGTGCGGTCCGAGCAGGTGAGACAGACCCACCCAGGCTGGCGTGAGAACCTGGGAGCTGTACCGGTGTGTGGAGCAGCGAGACCTTGCGCTTATTCCTTCTGCTCCTGTAGGGGAAGACTGGATATTGCCCAAAACCTGGCCCATCTCTAAAGTACCTTTGAGAGCTTGCTTTCTAACAGTTTAATCTCTCTGTAGGTTATTCTCATCTTAAATTTCTCTGTCCTTTTCTGAGTGCTTTTGAAAAGGTGGTCAAGGAAGTTGAGAAATGGAAAGGGTACGCTCCACATCTCTGTCTCTTTGCGATTGTTGTTACTGAATTAATATTGGCAGTACTGAAACAGATAAAAAGTGTATTTCATTTTAAGTTTAACAGGTCTCATGCTTGTTCAAGCAACCTTTGGAGTTTCTGTTTGGAATAGTTCTGACTTCAGATTTCTGAAGTTTGGGTCATTTTCTTCTCTTAGTGAAGTGCGAAGACAGTATTTGAAGCTGACAGAATAAAAGTAGGCATGGGTATTGGACTTACAGTGTTCCTTCCGATTAAAATAGCTAGAGCTCCGGACTAGTGACTCTGCTCTACTGACATGCTTGTTCCGTTTTTAAATTGCTGGCTAATTATGAAACATTGTACACCAAACCAAGGAAGAAAAAATTGTTTTTTTGTTTTTTTCTTGACAAAGGACACAACTGTTCTTTAATTCAGTCAGTGCGGATCTTTTTTGGTAGTGGTACAGTGATTCATTGTTACTGTACTGCACCATTGTCCATCCTAAATAAGATACTATCTTTGTCTCTCGGAGTTTGTGAACAGCACATTGACGTTTTCGTTTCTTTCGTTGTTTAAATGTTACTTACATTTTTTTATGACAGCAGCTAAGCTAATTTACTAGCAATTAATGACATACTGTTGTTGTTTTATAGAAAATGCTGTATTATATCAGAACTATAAAGAAAAAGCTCTGGACATAGATTCTGATGAAGAATCTGAACCCCGAGAGCAGAAATCAGATGAAAAGACTGTTTTTCACTATAAGCCACTGAGATCAACATGGAGTCAGCTGTCAGTTGTGAGTATTTCATCATTACAAAGCCAGACAAACAGTATCTAAGAATGTATTGGTGCAAGTCTTTTTACCTGGTACTGGAATTTTCAGCTGAAGTTAGTAATTTTTTTTTTTTCCCCTTGCAAAATATAAGGTTTCTCTGGATATTTTTCTGTCAACAAATTGGCAACTGCTAAAATGGTACTAATCCAAATCATGGGTTCTCAAGTTAGCTTTTATTTGGGTTTTGTGTAAGGTAACTCCAACAGCTTAAAAAAGCATAAGTCATGTTTTCTCCATCAGTTCCAGTAGGTATAGACTCATGCTCCTGCCAGAATTGTTCTGCTTGGTTCCCTGACACCTCCCTTTCTTATTTGCTGGCACAAGTGTTTGTAGGCTCATGTGGCCATGAAGCAGACTGGTTAGAGGATCTGATTTGAAATTACCAAGAAAAAAATTTCAGTGTAGTTTAAAATAAAGTTAAATACAACTTTGAAATGCAAAGGAATTTGGATTTCGTAATCTGAACGCTTTAAGATACATTTCTGTTTTTTTTTTTCTTTTTAAATGTGTGCTGGACAAAAAAAATCAAGCACACCTCTTTTTTTTTTGCATATTCAGTTTAAGACTTTTTATTTTCCTTAGTCCCCGGAGATGGTGGCTTAGGACTTGCTTTCATTGGGTGTTGGCAGCCATGCCAGTGCAGGTCCTTAGAAAACCTGTGACTTACACTGATGTGTATTACTGTGTCTGGCTGTTCTGAATGAGGCACTATCAGAAAGCTTGAAAAGATAGGTTTAACTCCCACTCCAAGTTTACATGCTGTTAGAATATGTGCTTTGTAGTTCCTTTCAATAAGTTGGAGTGGAGTGGACCAAACCTTAAGTAGTGTTTAGTCCTTTTTTGTTCTTTTTTTTTTGGCTAAACTTTGTTTTTCATTTCATAAGAACAACACAGAAGTCCTAATCAATTATTGGTCCTTGTTTTACATTGCAAAATACAAGACTCTAAAATGAACCTTCTCAATTGCATTGCTTACTAAGACACAAATTTTCTGATTCTTTTTAAAAAAAAAAATCACTAAAAAGGTGAATTATGTTAAAGAAAAGCTTTAGTTAGTTATGAACAAGTTTCTGCTGAACTGCTCCCAGGTGCTGCAGGCCAGCTCTAACTTGATCTGACTGCATATATGTAATGGAAACCATTTAAAAAAAAAAAACATATTCAGATGATAGTATTCTGCTATCCTTAGCAAAGCCTATTTAGCATGTGCAGTGGATTTTTCTTAGTAGCATCATTAAACAAAGTAGAATCAAGCTCTTTTAATCAGTACTGTGATCTTGCTAGTTGGAAGATCAATAACACTAAGTGATAATTCTACACACTTTCCTAGTATGCATAATTTTTAGACCAAAGAAAGAGTAAAAATTCTGTGTTTCTGTGGTTAATTTTATCTTTTGATCATTTCTGTGGCTTCTGGAGGGATAGCCATAAAATGAAGTGGGTTTTTTTGTTTTGTTTTTTTTTAACTTGTAGAATGTAGAACCTCATCTCTATACATGACATAGGAAAGAGTTATTATCATACTGCATGATCACCTGGAATATTTGACAGTTGGGACCATTAATTGTATATACATTAATAAATTAGTTATTAATACTGCATATGATCATTTCAGGTTATTTAGGTCCTCTGTTTAGGAGAGTTGTCTTACTGATGTTGACAGCCTTGCAGTTCAAGGTATTGAAATATGAATGCCTCTTTGATTCAGTAATTATAAAGAAGCCAAGACAATGTGGTTTTAAAGATTTGCTTTGAATTTTCTTTCAACAAATTGAGTACTTGAAATGTAGTTAATTTTGCTTAATATTGCAAAAAAGTTTGTTTCTAATGAAGTCAAATTGGTTTTCTTCTGCCTTCTAGGCAAACTAGCAGTTAAATGTTCAAGAGCTGAGGTATTTTGGAAGGAATGATACTCAGCAATAATAATAATTGCAAAAACACTAATTTGTCTTGAGACCAAAGTAGTAGGAAGATTGTCTGAGTAAGAGAACCATTGATGTGTCATGCTTAACAGTTACATGAACCAGACTTGTTCTTTACAGTTTCTAACACGGCAGACTTGTTCAGTGTCTTTACTTGATTTACAAGGCTTGAAGTGGGAAGTATATGGGAAAAGGTAGTGCACTGTGAAAGTAAAGTGTGGGAACCTGTGAATCTCGTGGTGTCTCTGTTTACAATTCTCTGGAAAAATTATGTGTTGTCATTGTGTATTAAAAAGTGAGTGCTGAATTGTAGCAGGACGTTAGCTGGGAAATGTCAAAGTATTGGATTTTAACGTACGTTAGGAAAGATGGAGCATGGCAGGTTTATGGCACGTGTTAGTAGTGAATATACTAGGAAATTGAGGGGAAAGACAGCAGAACGAACCCACCATCTCTGCGGGCTGTTTCCTTGCCTGTACAGGCATGACAGCTGATGGAGTCCTGACTAGACTTGCTACTTGAGGGGGTGGGGGGTTGTGAAGCCTTCATGTATTGAGATGTCAAAGCCTTTAGACTATAATAAAAAAAGTATTTCTGTCTTCCTGCAGCATACACGCACCTGTGAAAGTAAGAGCGAGCTTTTCAAAGAGCATTTAAAGACTCTGAAGTAGGATGGTGTTTAAACCCAGTTCCTCTCAAATTGCTCTCTTGAGCCCTCTTCCTCTTTAGATTCCTGTGACAGGTTAGGCAGCTAGCAGTGGCTGAGCAGACGACCAGTTTAAGAGCTAGCTTATCTGCTGTCTCTGTTCCTTCCAACCTTCATCTGTTAATTTAAAATTTTAATTTAGGAAGAATAAACAGTATTTCCAAAACCATCTTTTAGTATATTTTAAGAATTCAGTGCAGATCATGCACACTAATACTATCTTGTGCGTTACGTTAAATGTATTTACTTCCCAACAAATGCAGCACTCACTTATGGATAATAACGGTACGTGTTGTGCATGCAGAGAATCACAGGATCAGTTAGGCTGGAGGGGACATCTTGAGGTCATCTTGTCCAGCCCGGCTGCTTGAGGAGGGACAGCTAGAGTAAGCTGTCCAGGACTTTGTCCAGGCAGGTTCTAAGTATGGCCACAAACGCAGACTTCACCACCACCCTGGGCAGCCTGTTCCAGGGTTTGACCACTGCATCTGCCTGATGGACTTTGAATTTAAGTGCCTGTCTTGCCAGGTCCTTACCTTTGAGCCTGGAGAATATGGTGCATGTTCGCTTTTCATTACTACTGCCAGTGCTGCTGTGATCCTTACAAATATTCGTCTCATCATCTTGGGTTTTATTTCTGATCTTTTTTCTCTGGTGTGGGACGAGAGCAGTTGTGATTTTCTTTTTTTCTTCACTTGTTTAAAAAGCTGCTGCAAGTTGCTTTTCTGAGCCACTCACTGTGACCTTTCCATGGCTGCCTCTCCTCTGTGGTATCAAACAAAACTACCTGTTTCACTGTTAAGGATCTTCAGGGCTCGTCTCTGTATTCACTGTCGTTTCTCCTTCAGTATCAAAAGGCTTATGTTCATTTTGGTTGATGGTGTAGCCACTGTAAGTATGTTTCTAAAAGAAATACTTCTCGAGTTCTTTTTTTCCCCTATGTAGCTATTTCTTATTTTAGAGGAACTTCTTGTACATAACTGCAGAGTTAACCCCTCATTCTTTTCGTCCTTTTCCCCTCCTTTCCATGGTTGAATCAGTCATGACTGAGTTGGTGGAAGAAAGCTGTCCAGTGTGACAGTTAGACAGCATTAGTAGCTGTAGTGCCCCTCCTAGTTTTTTTTTCTCGTTATCTTCTTAGCTTACGTTAAGTCATTGTTGATGGCATAGCATCACAAATGTGATTTTTTTTTTTTTTAAAGTCTTTCAGCTAATACATTTTGGACACCTCAAAAATAGGATTTTTTTTTTTTTCCACAGAGTACACCAAAAATAGTCTCCATATTTGGGCCTCTTTATTTTTAGAAGCTTTGCCATTGATTAATTAGGAGCGTAAGCTTGAGCCGTTTGCTACTACAGCGAATTTTTATGTGCATCTTGAATGCGCACGTACACATGTATGACAAAATGATAGTCTCGAAACAAAGCTTATGTTTTTGAAACATGAACTTAGCAGTTGCCACATTGTCCTCACTGGAAATTTACAATTGCTCTGTTAACAGGAAGCATTGTAATCTCTTGGATATCTTCATAGGTATTTCCTGTATCAGCGTATTTTTAGAAAACTCCTCCATGGCATCAAAAAAAAAAAAAAAAGACATTTTACTTCCTAGTGAGTGCTTTAAAGCTTTCAGGTTGTTGACTGAAAGGTACTTTAGTAGAAAGTCAGCTAGTTCTGGCTTGGTATTCAGAGGTGTCTGCTTGTGGTGATGTAGGAATCTGTAACGTGTTCACAAGAGCGGTTGCTCAGATACATTGGAATATCTATGTTTTCTCTGTAAGTATGTAGTACCAAGCAACGTGCGTGCAAACTGAAGTGCAGCATTTCTTAATGTTATGCCATCTTTTCTGTGAGCCTGCTGTCCAGGTTTGTGGTGACTGTTATGCAGCAATAACATTAGGAATAATGTAGCCTTTAAAGTTTCAAGGAGTGAGTGGAGTAAGAGGAAAAAGCTGTTGATGATAGTACATTAGGAACTTTTGGAGAAATCTGAAAGAGGAATGGGAGAATGGAAGTGCACCTGTTAGGTCTCTCACTAAATTTACTGTCCTGTGATAGGCTCCTGCTCCACAGAGAACACATGTAGTGCTGCTGCTTTCCTGTTCCCTGGTTTGGGGTCCTGTGCTGTACAGTCCTCTGGGGAGCGCACAAAGCCAGTCCCTCCCTGCTGCTTGGCCTTCTGGGTTTTTTAATGTTCTGTTAAATGGCGTAATGCACGCGATTCACCCAGGGAAGGAATAAACTTTAGAAGTCTGTGGTGTGGTGTTCAGTAGCTGAGCACATGGCTTCAAGCTGCAGGATATGTGGCTTAGGCTGGCGTTTGTGGTGGTTGTACATGGAAAGCTGGGGCAAAGACATCTTGGCTGATTTGGCTGTAGAATGCAGAGGGAGGAAACATCATCATAGAGCTGGGGATGGTAGAGGTACAGGAGTATTTACTCAGGACTTTGCATATCTCTTTAGGGTAAAGATGGAGCTCCTCCAGAATAACTCTTGGCCAACAAAGTACCTGTCTAAAAAGACACTTAGGTGTGTTTTATTTTACCAAATAGGATGCTAAGCTGCTTCAGGCCAACTCAGAAAATACACCTTGTGATGTACATGTGCCAATCAAGACATCTAACTTAAAAGGAGAAAATTTTCATGCTTCAGTGCGTGTATAAAATCCAGGAAGTTTGTGCAGGGCAGCAGTGATTCAACTGTGAATGCTTTTACTGTAGTAGTTTTGTGTGTGTCGTGAAAATTTTTAATAACTTTTTTTTTGTTCTTCACACAAATCAAATATTATACATTATCAACTTTTTAAAAATTTATTTCTGATGGGTCATTGTTGTCTTTCTGAAGTGGGCAGATTCTTTATCTGAATTCTTAGCACAGTACTTAAATTGTTGTTTCTTAATGCAGTGTTTTAATAGTTCTGCATGTTTGGGTTGTTCTCTTTAAATCACATTTTTCTACAAAATGTATTAAATTTTATTTTTTTTTTTTAGGTGAAAAAGAATGGATTATCAGAAACAATCAGCCAGGAAGAAAGAAAAAGACAAGAGGTACTCTTTTAAAGTAACACTTTCTTTTTTGTTGATAACTCTTTTTGTTGTTGTTTTTAATAGCTTCTTGTTTTGTCACACTGCAAGCCTGATTTAATACTCTGTTCATAAGGAGACAAATTCAGCAAACTGCTTCCTGTCCTAGGGTGAAGCATGCTCTCTCCCCAGGGAGAATAAAGAAATGAAACCTGTCTGTTGCTGATGTACACGTATCCCTGCTGCAGGTTTCCTGCCAGCACCCTGCAGATCTTGCTGGAGTGGTTCCTGTGTGGTTCCTATGGTTCCTACTCCAGCAGGTATAGCCTGGTTGATGGCTACTTAGTAGTAGCAGATGGACGCAGCACTGTTCTGTGCTGGACTGGAGAAGCTGTAAAATTAACCCTGCATTCACAGATTGTAGGAGGTGGCATGTAAAGAACTTTTTGTAGTGCCCTTTAGTTGTAACTAATCCTGTGAACAATTCTGAATGTGAGCACTGTGTGTCTAGTGTAACTCATGTATTTCCTTTCACGCTGAAATGAAGTAGGAACATCCATGCTGTCAACAATATAGAAAACAGCAGCAATTACTGATGTAGTTATCTTTTTCTCTCTGTCCCTTTCTGTCTCTGTCCATCTCTGTCTCTCTTTTTTGATCCTTTTGTCCTCTTTATCTGCTTTCCCCTCTTTCCCTACTTACAGGGGCTATGTCAAAATGAATGAGAGGTGTTGAAAAGAATAGCGTGACCTAGCCAGCTATTATATACCTGCAGTTCTTGAGGTATGTCCTTCAATAGGGGGAAAAAAGTTGGGTATTTTGTTTTTGTTTTGTTTTGTTTTGATGGCAGAGCTGTAGAATTACCTGCTGTGGTAATTTACTCTAAAATTTGCTTCAGGACATACCTCAGTGAATGTAGCCAGATGAGATCTGACTGGGGTTTTCTATGAAGTTCACAGGCATGTGTATAGCAAGCCTCAAATACTGATTTCAGTTCAGACATGAAGTGCAGAAACATCTTGTATTGCATATACATGACTCAGACAGTAGGTTTTTTGTTTGTTTTTAGCAATCCTACATTTTCTTGACTCTCTTCTCTTGCTTTTTTTGGGCTATAGGCTGGTCAGCAGTTCAGGCCATCAGTTCTGCTTTTCTGTCTCCTCCTGCTGGAAAGCTTTGAAACACAAGGCATTTATTTCAGTCATGTTATATCCTTTAGGAGCCTTTAGTCTACATTTCCTGGAGCCATATTTACATCTCTTCAAAGAGAACAAGTTCTTTAGACACCTTTTAAATATGAAGTCTGTGATGTTACCAAAAATGTTTTCAATTGGCTTTTTTTTTTACTTGAGTATTAGAGGCCCATGCTTTCAGAGAGAACCTAAAGAAATATTCTTAAGACTTAGTTGTACTATCAAGTCATGTTTTTGCCTCATTTCTTTTAAATTGCCTTTTATTAATTATTTTATTAACTCTTTAAAAATCACTTTTTAGTCTTACAGTATTTTTGCCATCATAATATATTGTCACTGCAGAAACATGTGTTTGCTTATACCTTGATTAAATGTCAATGTCATGCATTCATATGCATCCCACCTTTCACCAACTCTGTGCATCTTTCACCTAAAGAAAATACATCATATAAATAGAGTGGTTTGAACTGAAACAATTTTCAATAGATATTCCAGTTTTCTTGCAAGCTGGAAACTCTAACCTTGTGTGTGTGTGTGTGTGTGTGTACAAACTGCAGTATGCTTCTCGTCTCTTAAGTTCTGTAGAGTCCCTGCTGTCCATCAGAATTCAAATATCTGCTTGTGTTGATATAAGGCAAATTAACCATAACATGATTTCAAATGTCATTCATAAACATTGTTAGCAAGCAGTTGGTCAATACCATCACAGCCTCTGATTGTGGTGCAGTTATATATGTCAAATTCAAGATCATTTCTTAATCCTTTTTTATTCTCTGAAATGTTTGGGTCACAGTAAGATAATATCCTCTCCCATCTTAAGACATTTGAAGCAAAGCATCTTTCTTTGTCCCATTTGTTTCTGACTGCGCTGATGACTTTCTGTCACCAAACTGGAAGAAGTCCATGAGGGCCCTCAGTAAAAGTGTAAACAAAACCCCTCCAAAAAACAATGAGAGCCTGTATGTTCTTCCTGTGTTGAAAGGTGCCTGGATGGAAACCGATTAGTCATGGAACTGCACCGATCTTTAGGCAAATCCTTTCTTAGTGGGTGCAGCTGAGAGAAGTACGAGACTGAAGACTGGAAATGTAATCGGCGGGCAAAGGCCAAAATGCCCTTTTTAGGCACCTTTCTGCCCATTGTCAGCCAAGCGAGTAGGTAGATTTGCTGCCAGTTTGCCTGACGTATGTCTGGTTCACAAGATCGCTGAGGCTAGTGGAGCTGGTAGGCAGGTAATTTAACATTATTTTAAGTGTCACCCTTGCATATATTTTTGCACAGTAGTATTCTCTCTTGTGAATAATGTGGGGTGTAGCAGCTGTTACCTAGCTGCTGCTGTATCTCTGATGACATCCCAACAGCTTTTGAGGTGTAGGCAATAGGATGGAGAGAGACTACTGAGCAGGGTATGTACATTAGGCTTCCTTTCCTTGTGTGTATAGTGGCCCTATAGGTTTTCTGTGAAGCTGATGAATCTTAAAGGCTTGAGCTAAAGCAAATTTTTTTTTTAAAGAAACTCCAAACTTGTTATTTCATTATTAAAATCTCAGTTCTTTGGAGAACACTTTTCAGAAGAGGAAGAACCATCTTGAAAGTATGGTGTGGGAACACTGAAACTCTGGGTATCCAAGAGACATTGTGTTTGATCAAATGCTTGCCATAGTAACACTAGCAGAATTATCTAGACTTGAACTTTTAAGAACTTCTTATGAAGAAATGTCCCCAGCAGAAATTTTTGTTCTTATTTTTTCCCAGTATGGTTTGTCTCAGCTGGCAGATGGGATTATTCAGGAAGACTGCCTTCTTCAACATGCCTGTAGTCTCCTGATTTTGTACCTGATGGTGGAAGAGCAGCATTTCTCTAGAGCACGTACATCAGTAGACTGACTCTCCCCCTGTCTCTCTTCCTCCCTACCCCCCCCGCACTGTCTTCTGTTTGTAGAGCCATGGGCGTTATCCTTTCTAAGTACTCAGATCTGCAGTATTGCATTTAAAGTATGTGTTTCTCCTTTGGTTTAAGGATGCTTGGAGAAGTTAATTGCAAATAACCAAGGAAATTTGACATGCAAGTAGTATTGAGAGCAAAGTTGTATTAGCTCTGCTGATGCTATTGCCTGTGTAATAATGTTTGGAAGGTAGCAGTGATGACAAAATGGAACTTGGTGGAACTCATGACAAAAGTGTTAGTGAAAATTTTTTCTTTCCCACTCCGTGTGTGTGCGTGTGTGTGTATGTATATACACATATTTATATATAAAAGAACTCTAGTAGACTAACAGGAAATAAAGCCTAGAGAGGTAAAGGATGTCTAAAAGCTGGATGGATGGGTTTCTGCGTCAGAGGTGAAAATTTCCAGTGGAACAAGTGTGGATTTCAAAGTCCAAGAGTCCACTAGAAGTTTGCTTTGTGTGCCAGCCAGCTGATGGAAGTTACAGTGGCTTTGTTTTTCAAGTGGTAGGGTGATAAAACAGAGAGAAAGTTGTTTGTGGGAGGTGAGGGGAAGTACCAGACGTCTGCCAGTGAGTCTTAGCTGCCTGGAGTCTGGTCTCTAGTCACTAAAGGGATGGATGCTGCCACCCTTCCTGTCTGCTCAGCCTCCAGGCTTCTGTCCCTGCTGCAGGTATCTCAGCTTCTCGTATGCCTGCTCTTAACCTGATGTTTTAAAAGTAGCCAAGGTATCAGCGTAGGTACATGACTAAAACCTGAATTTTGCAAAGGGTTTTTGCTTTTCTGCAGATGCTTGGGTAAGCAGAGTTCTGTTAGCCAAGAACGTTTTTAAGTGAATAACTTATCAGATTCTCTTTAAAGAGAGCAAAAGCTAATTCTGGCTGGTGGACAGTAGTATTACTGATTTGAAGCTTCCGGTCATACCTCAGAAATGGGCATGCATTTTTAAAAAAATTAAAAATAAACAAACTCTCATGGGTATGAATAGGGAGTGACCACAGTTGGTGTTAAGTTTTTGCCTTGAAGCACTGTTTGCAGTTGTATTGAAAAGTCTTAATATAGTTTTTTTTCCAGTGTGAAATCATTAATTTCCAAGAGTAAATGATGCAACTCATGGAAGTGGAAGCTTGCATTACAGTTTTTAGCTTATATCCAGTAAATTCTCTTTGCATCCCTCCTTCATGTTTTCCTTAAAACAAAACAAACAAAGAAAAACCACCCCCACCTAGTCAATAGTAAGTCTTTTCTTTCACCCTTCTGTTTTGCAGGCAATATTTGAAGTGATATCTTCTGAGCATTCTTACTTGCTGAGCTTGGAGATCCTGATCCGGATGTTTAAAAATTCCAGAGAACTGAGCCTCACAATGACCAAAACGGAGAGCCATCACCTCTTCTCCAATATTACAGATGTTTATGAAGCAAGTAAAAAGTAAGTGTAGAAATACAGAAACTTTTTTGATTATACCTGAGGATTACTAATAATAGTCAAAATATCTTCCAAGCAAATAATGAAGTGTAGTATACAAAACATTGTGTTTACTGTCATCACAAAATGGAGCAACAGCCACAAGGTTGAAACTTCAGCAAAAAGTTCAGGCCTAACATTTTAAGAATGAGGAGTCAAATGTTGCACTTGTTAATATTGAGTCTTAGGTTTTCTATAGGCTATAACTGGATTAGAATGGAATTTGGTTCTCTGTGCTTTGAGAGCACCATAATGTATGTGCTCCACAGTGCTAAGGATTCGCTTAACATAACGCAAAAGCCAATGTTTTGATTTTACTAGCCAGAGATTCTGGTTTTGTGATACAATTAAGCCTCTGTTTGTTTGGGTTATATTTTCCTGCTGTACCTGACATCCAGCTCCTTAGATAGTAGAGCTTTGAGTACTATTTATGATATGTGGTAGTATTTGCAGACTTAGGCTGTGCCTTGCCTATGCTCTTGTTCTGAGAGTCACATTGCACTTATTTGGAAAAATCATAGCTTTTCTTGCTAGAATACTGTATTTGTAAGGTTGAACACTTGTTTACTTTCCTGACTGTACTGGTTTAGCAAGGAGAGCTTACAGGTGGGCTGAACTAGAGATGTCCACTTACCATTTTAATAAGTGAACATAAAAGTGAGTTTCTTATTTGAATCTCAGGTGATTTTAAAGTGGTAACCATCTCTTCTAAAACTGTCATGCTAGGTTGAAGATGGAAAATACAAATAGTGGTGAGCATGCACATGAGTTTGACAGACACACCTCGCTCCTGTGTTTGAGCTCGTGTTTTGTGGGATAGACATGGTATTAATTTATCTGAAAACTGGTAGGGATGGAAAGAACATGGTGTATTTCAGTAGGAAGAGGCATCCTTCACACCTGAACAGTCCCTGAGCTAGATGCTGATATGTTAAGCAGTCATACATAGTGTTCACAGTCTATGAAATTAAGCTTACTTTGCCCCTATTAAACTGTTAAAAATTGTGCAAGAGTTTCGTACTTGCCCTTAGGAACTGACTCTTGCCAGTGTTTTCCTTAATCAGTTGAATCACTGTTTACTTTCTACTGAGTACTCAATGTGCAGCATACTGTGTGACTCTGGTATCTTTTATGTAAACAGCACAGGCATTTTACTGTGTATGAACAGTGCTGTGCATGCCGTAGCACCTGGCAGCAGAGACTTGTATTTCTTTTCAAACAAAACATGACTTCTGCTCAGATCTGCTGTAATTTCTTTCTTTCTTTCTTTCACTCTTTTTTTTTTTTTAAGTTTCTTCAGTGCAAAGTCAGTAATGAGGAGTTGATACACTACAAATAGGGCCTAATGAAAAGGAAATGTTGGCAGATCTTACACGATATAAAGGCTGAAAAGCCTGTTTATTATTGCTGATAATTACTGCTGGAATTATTTAATATTGCCTATGCATATGTATGTGCACTCAGTGTACCTCAGGGTTATGAATGCTTTCAATTCTTCTTCAAAAAGTTGTTTAATGAGGTTTAGCGTAGTTATAATTTGTTTGTTGCTTTAGTTTGATTAATAGCAGTACCAGAAGTTGAATTCCTGTGACCTACATAACTAAAAAATAAAAGTTTATGCTGCTTTTCTTCCACCTTATTTCCAGTTTGAAGTGAAGCATGATGTTTAAGGGGTGCATGTGGCCTAGTTAAGATATTATTTGATCTTCCAAACCTTAGCATTGTGCAACTTTAAATGTATCTTGGTTTCTCTGTGGAACAAAAAATACTAGCTTCCTTTCAGAAATGGGGCTAGTGGTTGGATAAGGAATCTGTCAGGCTAGGAATATTTCTGGAGTCAGTCTTTTCCACATTTTCATCTTTCTTTTATTCCCTTTTCTTTTGTCCCCTTTGTTTCCTTTTCGTAGAAATCACGATCTGCTGAATTCTTTAGCATTTAAACTGCATATACCTTTGTGGAACCTCAAGTTTTGTGTTCTCAGTCATGGTAATGTCCTTTCTTGGCTCTTGTTTCTCTGAAGCCCCATGTAGTGTGTAGAATTTTACATCTGTTGTGCGGAAGCTTGATTTTACATCTTCTGAAGTTATGCAGTAATAGGATGTTGTTTCACGGAGCATCTACGTTAGGGAGTCTAATGTATTGTGTGAAGTGCAAACCTAACGTGGAGCTATATAGCAGGTGTGCACTTGGACTTGCTGGGTATACCTTCATTTCAGCATCCCCCGTTCCTTTTTGCTTCTCTCCTTTTCCTATAGTTGAGGTCTTCTGTCAGAAGCTGGGTATTTTCTGAATCCACAGCCAGCACGGGAAGGAGAGTTACACGACAGCATTGCCATCATTGCCCAAGTCCTTATTTTCAAGAAATAATACTTTTTAAAGGTGTCCGCTTATCCGAAATGTGACTTGTGAAAGTAAAGTATCATGAGCCTGTTTTTTGCTAGACAAATGTTGATGTTACCCTCCTCATGCATGATGCTTCTGTAATTGCCATCTTTTTTAGATAGCTTAAGAGAAATCAGAGGTTAATGAGCCTGGAGACTTTGCTGCTCCTTTGGATTGGTTCTATAAGACACAATTGAACGTGTTAGTACAGCTATGTGAATGTGTTTTTTCCTGTGTTTTCAGTGAATGAGCCTTCAAAACCATTAAACCCACTTTTAAATTTCTCACTTAGAATCTTTAAAGCAGAGATGGGGGTGGGGATAGCAACATTTTTAGGGGATTTCTTTAAAACCTTTTTGATTAATAGCCTTCAAACAAAGTGGGAGGGGGAAAAAAGAATGGAAAATACCACACTAACCTAAAATTATAATCTTACTCTTTTTTTTCTCTGGAAAGTGTAATGGCTTAAGAACTTGTTTTTGTATAACTTGGAGTAAAAACAGAATTTGTAACTCCTTTTTAAACTTAAATGAAAGCATATTTTGTTTCCTGAGTTATGCAGTACTGTTAAACTATAACAAAACTTTGTGCTCGCTTTCTAAAGCCTCATTTGTGTAAATTGTGCAAGTGGCTTTAGAACAAAAGCCTCTTCCTTGATACCTCCAAACTAACTACCACTTGATACCTCCAAACTAACTACCACTTCCCATTACTCAAGGTCTTCTAAGGTAGCAAAACCCATCCTTTTGTTATAAAAATGTAATAAAATTGGGCATCTGTCCTATTACATGTGCTGTATTTTAAGTAGCCTTTAGTCTTCTTAAAAAGACAAAATAAATCAGTGTATGAATGTACTTATCAGTGGTTTTGGTTGCTCCGACAAACGTTTAATGAGCTGAAGAGCGTGAACTGATAAAAATGCCATCTTCAGTCACAATTGCTTAGAAGTTATATCTAGAAACTTTGACTTAGAACATGTTTAATGGAAACTCTCCAGAAACACCAAGATAGGCTAGTAGTGCATGACAAGGCCACTTCTAATTGAACAAAGCTGCCTTTGTTAGCAGCTGAATACAGACAGTAAAAACGGTCTCTGCTTTTGGGAGGTCATTGAAATGTTTCTAACGAAGAGCTGGTCTGAATAACCCATGCAGCTTACATTGTGTTTGATTATTAAAACATCTTGTAAGGTGGCTTCAGAAAGCCTTTAATTGTGCATTTGCCTGTATGTGTAATGTGAGAGTGCGTAACTGATGGAACACAAAAATCACACAGGTTGCATCCAGAGTCAGTGAGAGCTGTTATATTGAGATGTAAACAGATCGGTATGCCATAGGTCAGCTTATTCAGAAATAAAAGCTTGTGTAGTCTGAGAATACTGCACAATCCATCTTTCTAGTCAGAAGAACTCTACCCAGTCTCAATGCATGGTGGAAAAGAGGTCAGTTTCCCAAGAGTCCGTCTTGGGAAAGAGGAGTTGCAGGGCGGTCAGAGAAACATCTTGAAGAACAATTGGTCTGACGGGCCAAATCACCAAACATATAGGAGGATGGAGAGCTTTAGCCTTTTGTTTCTTGCTCTGCCGTTAGGCCAGCAAAAGCCAAAAAGCTTATGGAATATCAAAAGGTTATCATTAGCAGAAAAAAGCATGAGCAAAGCACGTTTGGACAGGTTCAGACTGTTCAGACTCTGTGTATTGATTTCAATAGAGAAGCCTGTGTGAGTTTGCAAGGTAGCTTAACATGTTATCTGAGTATCTTAATTCTGTGCCTGAGAATATATGTCAGGATCCACGTAAGCTTTTTCGTACCACTTTTCTGTAAATCACCTTAGTGTTTCACCTCTTCCCAGCATCTTTATGTATGGTGTGCCTTCATCTTTCTGCATGGGATAATACGGTCCTAGAAGTGTCTATATTGAGTCAGTTAGACCTTAAAAGCTTTACTTTTTGAGAATGCACAGTTTTGTTACTTAGTTTCTTTGGGAGATTTGGCTGGGGCAATTAAAAATTGAAACACTAGGAGTAGACCCTGGGTGATTCAGGTGAACTGTAATGAAAGTGAATTATTCACAAGTTACAGCTCACCAATTGCATTTCCAGGTAAGGCAGTGAAATAACGGTCATTTACATTCTTTGTTCCTGTCTGGTCTAGACTGATGGTCTTAGTCTGCTTTCCATATTTTACCACAGTTCTTGCTGTTACCCATTTTTGAAGAAAGCTGCTTGAGGGAGTCCGGGTGAGTGTGGTTACCCAGATGGATAAGTGACACTGAGGCGTGGTCTGGGGGAGAATTTCTGTGCTCTTTCAAGGAATGGTGTTCATACTAGATGTTTTGAAGTGGATAAATGGCTTCCTTATCAGTAAGGCTGAGTGATTATGTTGCATATTGTGGACAGAGGAACACAAACAAGAGGAAGAAAAATCCTTGGAAATGATTTTGGATCTGAATGTGAGGCACCTGTATATGTGTGCAGAAGCTGGTACATTGCACTGACCCACTGCAGGTGCTGGTGATCCCTGACACCATATGTAGAGCACTGCTAAATTTACTAGTTGTGATTTTTGCCTTTCTCCCAGCCTTTTACTGCTGATGGGGCCTTTTTTTTGATTGTCAGGAGACTCCAGGGAGTCCAAAATATCTTTTTTTTTTCTCTAAATCTTAGGTGCTGACAGAACACATTTAGGCATTTGTGTCATATCGATGACTTGGGACGGTGCATTTATTTTTGTGTTTCCTCAGGTTGCCTTCTTCATGGTTTGGACCTTACTAATTGCTGAACTCTTCAGCTTTAATATCTAGGGATTTTTTGTTTAGAGAGTTCTTTTGGCAGCTGAGAAAACTCACTGGGTTGACCTGCACTGTGTTTCTTTGCAAATAACTAGGAGTGTTGGAAAACAATAACTTGAAAATAATATGCAGCTGGTACTTGGGTTCCTGACCCAGTGATTCTTCTCTTATAAGTTAGCTTCCTCATTTGGGACAAGATTAGATGTAGGACTCCAATATTCAGAAACTGCAGATCTGAACAGAATCATATTTCCCTTAGCTTACTTTTTTGGATGAACAGAACTTGAGAGAGAATGATCTTTTAAATGAGTTTTGAGATTCTTATACATATATATAATAATACTTAATTTAGTAAATATCTAGCAATTACCTATACAAAAAGTGCCTCGACAAATACCTGGTTTTTGAGAAAATATTAAATGCCTGTATGTTCAAATTATTCGCTTAAATATATTTTAAAAATACCCCAAACTCACAAATTTCTGCCCATCACCTTCATCATGTATTTATATGCTGTCTAAGCAGACTAAACTGTGGCCAGCTGTTGCCAGCTGTAGAACAAAATGATAGCAGCTGTTGTGCACTGCCTGCCACCGTGACTGGAGAGCGATGACACCGGCCGCTCGACTCTGAGCATGCTTCCTCCTGCTTCCGAATTGCACTTGTTGGTGACCCTGACTTCGATCAAAGCTTTCCTGCGGTAGCTCTGACATGTCACCCGCAGTAACAGTTGTGACCAACGCAAGGAGGCGCTTTTTTGGTTGGTACAAATGGAAAACTTTCTCAGCCCAAGATATTTACTGTTGATAGTGATCTGTGCAGGGGTTGCCGGTGGGATGGGTTATTTTTCACTCTTAAAATAGCTTCTGAGAACAGCCAGTGTTTTAATATAATATTGGTTTAGAACAAAAAAGATGAATGAAGTGTTTTTCAGTACATTCCCTTGTGTCCTATGTAAAATCCCGTTCAAGTTGTGCGTTACGTTCTCCAGTTTAGATAGCTCTCTGAAGGAATGCTGGCTAAAAGTAAAGAAAACTGAATGTATTCAGAGTTCACTTTTGCCTGACTTATGTGGTCCTCTGTGAAATTAAATTTAGTTCTTGCGTTAGATTTCACAGTCTCTCTTCTGGCGTCCTGATCTTTGCCTTCACACCTGCTCGGAGGTGCTGTAAAGGTCATTTCTGAAGAGGCTTTCTGAGGATCTTCAGTAACGCTGTGTATCGCTCAGAAGTGTTGGTGCTGTTCACTTTTAATAGAAACTGGTTTTGTGGAGGGCATTTGCAGTTGTGTATCTTACTGGTGAGTTTAGCCTGAGTATGAAGTCAGTTATTAAAACCAGATGGGACTAGAAGCCAGAATAAACTTGTGTTTTCTCTCTGATGGATTGTACAGTATCTTCAGAAAAAACACCAACATAAAGCTTTTTTTTTTCCTCTTCCAAATGCTGGATAAATGGAATCTAAATATTAGGTGCATAAAATTTGTATTCGTTGAGAAAATCTGCTATAACCCAGAGGTAATTTATGATGTCATTTAAATGCTGGCAGTGTGATAGTTTTTCTGTTTCTCTCTGGCATCCTGCCTCCATGGTATTTTACCCAACAGATCTTGAAATGCTTATCAAGCTTTGCATTGACAGAGTTTAATCCCTTTAAAATGGTACTAGTTTTTGCAATATTTTAAGGAGACCTTCACATCATTTTAATGATTGTGTTTAATCATTTTGGTAGTTAAAGTACAGACTGTGTAGCAGGATTTTGTTTAAAAATAGAAAAGTAAAAATCAAGGCAACTGATTTGCTTGTGCTTTCTGCATCCATGGAGCTGCTATCTCCTACTTTCCTCGGAGTAGACTCTTCAGGGGATTGTTTCTGAATGATTACATGATGAAGTAGTACATCCAGTATCTTGTTTGGAGTTTAGGGTTTTTTATTTTGGCAGTGTAGATGTACCCTGTATTTATCATAACCTTACCACGTGATAAGGGACTACCACTTGCCAAGGTCGAGAGTAAGAGATGAAAGTCCCATCACCATTTGCCAGGATCAGGAGTAAGAGATAAAAGTCCCCTCATTACAGACTCCAGTACTGAACAAAGGATGGAGGGAACACATTCTTTTAATGAGTTTTATTCATGAGTTTTCTGGAGTAAATCAGGGTATTTTTCAGTGCATTCTTCCCCCCCCACCTCTCCCTGCCCCAACTTCCTTGAAATAATGTAATTCCATTTGCTCGAGCATTTGCATGTCGGGGAGGAGGGACTTGAACGGTCCTGCTCAGCCCTCTGCGGCAGGGTTGGGTTCGGCTGGAAAGACTTAAGGCACAGGCTGTGCCTTTAGCCACTCGCCTGTTCTCTTAAGTTACTTTCTGGTTTTCTTTTAAGGCCTTTGCAATGTGTCCCATGTGAGACTGTCCCTGGTCCTTTTTTTTCTCATCCGCAAAAGATGATCCTACTTCCTTCTGTCTCTTGAACTGGACGGAGAGCAAGTGTCTGGGAATAGTTAGTGGTAGCATGTATATTCCTTGGGAAAAGGCTCAATAAAAGAAATGGCAAAGCACCCAAGGCCGTGAAGCGTCAGCTACAATTGCTGTATCATCTCAAATTGTGATTGTATGTGTGCATTTTTATTGATTCGTTGTGGTTGCTGAAGCTTGATTATATTAACAGTGTTTGTCAGATGAAAGGTAATTAAATTTCTTTTCTGAATTTACAAAAGCAGTATTCTTGAATAGTGGCCATTAAAATCTTATTTTGTTTTACCTCTCTCTCTAAAGAGAATTCTAGTAATTTTTTTTAACCTATCTACACTTAGAACTTCATCTGAACTCTATCATGTGTTCTGCTGCGAAAATTATTTTGATGAATTAATTGTCTTTGTATCCCTTTCTGAAAAACTTATGTCTTTGAAGAACTATATTGGCAATTTATCCTCCCTGTGGAAATGCAGCACAGATGGTATGTAACTCAGTGTCCCAGATTTTTATGAGGAGAGATTCACTGTAAGGTCCCCTTGGAGCTTTTCCTCTTGTAATTAAATTACTTTTCAGAAGTCTTCGGCCAGTCCTTTGTCTAGGACTTTTGTGTCCAGTTTTTCTTCTGCTTCTATCATTAAGTACGTCTGGAGATACTTTTTTCTTATTTTTCCAGCTGAGGTTCTCAGTCTAAGAACTGATACTTCTCTACCTAATGCTCTGCTAATGACTTTTTAACATAAACGCTATAGCTTCTTTTCATAAAAGGAAAAAAAACAACACTCAAAACCCACATCTTCCCCCCACCGGTGACGTAGGATAGTTTGTGTTATGCAGCACCAGAAAGCTTTGGCATCAAATAAAAATAGCTTATTTTGAGATGAAATATTGAACAGAACAAGGATTTAAATCATGTTCTAGATGAATGACCTTACAATTGAGCTCAACCAAAAAAATCGTAACAGCCCCCTCTGCTGTATTTCAGGACCAGCATGGTAAATGGTTTGTTTGTTTTTGTGTTTAATTATCTGCTTTATTTTTCACACTGATGTAAAAGATCCATTTTTGGTGCTAGTGGAACCCAGAGGTTTTCCCACTTCCCCATTACTCCCTCAGTTCAGCAGCTACCAGCCAGACGAGGGAGCTGATATACCTGAAAAATAACCCACAAAACAAACCTGATCAAAATTTATTTTCCTCTTACCTCCCTTACATCCCTGTGAGATCAGTTCCCTATCTCATCAAGAGTCACCCCACAGGCAGTTGTGGTGACGTATCTAAAAGAGCACAGTAGGAATGAACAAGTTGGGCAGGAGCTTTGGAGCTGGCATCACCAGAACTATGTCATGAAGCTCCCAACTACCATAATATTTATTTGTACTGAAACCTATCACTGTATTATGCGAACATATTTTCTGTTTTAAAAAAAAAATACTGCCAGCAGCAGCATTCCTAGTTGAATTCTTGCAACCTCTGGCTCTTCTGTGGCCTAAGCTCTGCATAGAGAGTTATTTATGTGAATATTTGTGTTTAAGGACAGTTGTTGTGTAGAACAGCAGCACTTAAAATTTTAAAGCCTTCCAGTTGTAACCAAAACCTATTTATCCAGCAGGTGGTTATGCAGCCTTTCCTGCAGAGCATCACTACCACACTCGTCTGAAACTTGTTACCCATGCAGATTCTCTCAGCCTTTGTTGCTGGGTCCTACACGGTTTGTTCTGGTAGCCGCTTACGAATCTTGCGCTGATTTGCAGATTTACTGTTGCTGCAGGAAGCGTAGAAGAAGAAAAGTGTATTTATCTGCATATTTTTGGTAGTAAAGTGGATGTTCAACAGTTATTCAAACTTACATCTCTGCTTTCCCTGTAGAGTGACTGATAAGGAATGAAGAAGCAGCCTTTCTTAGTTGAGACTGAGAAAGTGATAACTATTCGAGAGGTCACTCTGGTTTCAGAGAACTGCCATCGCCCTTTTTCTGTAAAAAAGAATGCATAGCTTTGAAAAGGCACCAAGTTGTTAGTAAGCCTAGAAATAGCTGTGTTTAGCAAGCCTGTCATAGCAGGAGGATATATGCATGTTCCCTTGGCTCTTCTCATGTATCACTGGGTCAATGTGCTTTGTGTAAATGAGGTTTTAAAGCCATACAGTCTTTCACGGGACTGTAAATTCACGAGATGAAAGCTTTCATTGCAGACGGATGAGTTACGTGGCGTTGCTCTGCACAGTTCTGGACAACGGTGAGGTTGATCTGTGCGGTGTTTGTACCTGAGAAACCTTGCCTGCCGAAGCATGGTGTGCGCCATCCTGAGTCCTGCTGTAATTTCTACTGTGTATGTGGCTGTGTCAATATGAAGATGATGGATGCAGACATTTATTTGTACTTTTTATAGGAAGAGCAGCTTTGTGTGCAGGAGTATCAAAACCTGCAACTTTCTTCCTCCCGTTAAGCAAGTGTGATAGTTTGCAGCTGTGGATAATTTCTCCTACTACTGCTTAGGAAAGCAACCGGAGCTACGAGGGCATTAAGAGAAGACTGGGGCACGTCAGCCCAGCAGCTAGGTGAGCCTGACCCCACCGGAGCCGCGGGGTGGCCTCGCACCGCACTGGCTGCGCCCCGCTCTGCGTCCTGCAGCCGGCATCGCCGCCCCGGAGCAGCGCCCGCACGGCGCTGACATGGCTGGTGAGCAGGCGCCGGCTGGTGCTGCGTGCGTTGGACCTTCTTTCTCTCCGTTACGAGAGGGAGCCTGTGGGCAGCTCGGCACAGGTGCCCTCGTGATGGAGGATCAACCTGGGAGCGTTTGCGATCTCCCTCCTGCGCAGGCCGCTGCCGCGCTCCAGGGCGGCTGGGGGACGGTACAGTGACAGGTTCCAGGCTTCTCTCTGGAGAGTCTCCTGGGCGCTCTCTGAATCAGCGTTACTTCCAGACTGTGGTGAAGAGTTTCCTGGCTGATGCACTTCCCTCGAGACTAAGCAGTGGTTAATTTATTTTTTTGTACGGTTCATGTTTTTATATGAGTTCATGTTTTTATATTTTTCTTCCTGAGTATCAAGGCTGGTTAGTTTTCTTGCATATGGTAACAAAGGCAGTATTTGCGAGTGTTAGCGTTTGGTTATTGTCAAGCTGAGGATCACAGGTGACAACCCAGGTGTTTAGAGCCTGAGGGCAGCACGTCTGGTCCCTTGTCTCTGTTCTCCAAGGCCTTCGTTTGCTGGCCATTTTAGCAAGTGCATTACGTGGGAACGGCTTCATTCCTGTGGTTAGAAAGTTTAACAAAAAGATTTATGAATTCTTTGTTTGTGACATCCAAGAAATCATTTTGTTCTGTGGTAAGCGAGTGGCTAACTTTTCAGACTCCGGGTGATGCAGAAACACACTGCTGCTTCTGAGGAGGACAAAAAGCATGGCTTTGTCCAGCATGGGAAAGGTTTTTAAAATGAAGGCTCTCGTTGTGATGTCTTCATAATTTATCAAAAAGATTTACATTTCTTGTGCCGCAGTGTGTTCTTTGTGGGCTCATTGGGTGTTAATTGGTTGAATCAAGATCTGTTTTTTTTTTAAATGTATATAATTGAACTAGATGCTATGAGCACTTAACTGCTGTCTTAGGAATCTCACTCTAACAGAATATATTGACAGGGTTGCCATGGCCTTTTTATTGCTCTGGACTTCTGCCAGAATATTGCAAATAGTTGAAAAGGCAAGTGGATTTCCATTAGTACAGTTACTTGTGGGTAGGCCTGCTGGAAGTTGTTCGTTTGCTGCAGAATGAAAGAATAGGCTGTCAGGGTCTTTTTGCTGTTGTTGTTTGGCTTCATAGGTGCTCAGTGGATATTGCCTCATGAAAGGCATTTTTGTGGGCTGTAAGCTTTGCGGTGTTTGGGGTTATAAATATATGTTTATATACATTCTGTTTTCCATTATTTAGGTTGTGGCAATCCCATAAACTGATTCATTTCAGACACCTGTGGATGCAGTCCCTCACATTAATCACTCTCTTTTTCAGCCATTTTGTTTCTTAAAGCCCTGATTCTGATTGAGCATAAAAATGCTATGGACATAAGGCTGTAATTTTTCCATTTTTTGCTATTCAAAATTTTTCTCTCAAAATAATTAGTCTGTGATGCAGATGTTAAGTATCTATCCTGATGAGAAGAGCCAAGTTTGCAGAGGCTAATTGGAAATTTTTATTACTGTTACTGAAATGACCTGAAATTGATCATTGTTTTTCCAGCTTGCTCATCTCTAAGTGGAAGAAGTGAAATTGCACTTTGATTTCACTCCAGTGGCTTTCTTCTGTTGCTAGACAGTGACGTGTCAGCACCAAAATCACCGTGAAGCTAAATCTGCATTATGATCTTTATGCCAGACATATAGGTCATTGTAACTTCAAAAAATTAAACAATTATAATAATAACTTGAAATGAGTAATCTGCAAGCCAGACTATAGTTCATTTCCACGTGCCCGTGGTGGTGAGGGGCTGATATTCTCCGTTACCGTGGCATCTGACAGAGAGAAACAGCACTGAGCAGAACGGTTAGCAGCGTAGAATCACGTAAGCCTGCAAGGAAATTTAAAAACAAACAAAAAAGGACAGTAGGAAAAAAGATAAATATTTGAGCACCTTGATTCTATGATGACTGTGTAACCTGTATACGAAACCGTAATGCTGTCAAATCATCTGTTCCTCTCACCTATCTGGTAATACTATTGTGTGTTTTGTCATTTTGCAAACAGAAGAAAATGATCTCATAGCGACTATAGCAGAATTTTTTTCCTCACAAAAACAGAGTGGACTCACCTTGTTAGTACTGCAGGTATTACCATAGGTATGCACAGGAAGTTTTTCCGTCATTGCAATTCTTTTTGGTTGGAAACAAGGAGTAATGGAAAAGTTATTACACAAACAAAATGTATTTTATTGCCATGACGACAGTGATAGGAGTAGGCATCATGCAGCTCACGCTTTAAGACTCAGTTCTAACATTGGAACAATGTATAGACCATTCCAAAATTTTTGTAGGATTGATGGAGTAATACTGTAGCTTTTCTTAGTTCTGTACTGATTCTCTTTACTCCTTAGTGTTGTGTAGCCTGATCTCTTGTAATTTTAACCTTCAAGTTTCAGTTCTTTTGTGCAGTATATTTCTGAGCACAAGCTTCTGAGCATAAAAACTTTTGGAGAAGTATTAGTACTGTTATGATCATGGTTTTCAGCATCCTTATGCATTTTGGACAAGTATATATTTTCATCCTCCTCAGAAAATGGTGGGCAGAGGTAACTATTTTATTTGACCTTTAGTTTCTTATCGTGATGCTTTCAGTAGGAAATTAGGATGTGGATGAGTGCATATGAGAATGAGCAAGTGCAGGGTTGTTATAGAAACCTGTTCCTCTTCTGCCCAATTTCAGAACTTTGTTCCCAGTAATAGCTTTCACTGTTTGCGTTCTTGTTGTGTGCAGCTCTGCATATGGCAGTATTACAGTTGTGGCTTCTTTTCTGTACAGTGTGTAATTGTTTTTATTAGTTTTGTTGAATTAAGTATATCCATATTTTAAGCAAAACCAAAATTGCACCTGGAATAAATAGAGAGCATACTGCCTTTTCTGTCTGGGAGTTTTTTTCTGAAGTAGCACAAAGCTTGCTTCGTATTCTGGAGGGAGCTTGTTCGTTAATGAACCACTTCGCCTCTATTTCTCTCTTTCTTGGCAAATAGATTTTTGTATCTGTACTACACGTGGTACACGAAAGCTTCTGGGGCTGAATCCGTCCTACAACACTCAGCTGTTCCACTTGGTGTTTACAAGTTGTACAGAAACATTCAATTTTTGCTTCAAGTAAACAGTGCTTGAGAGGGGAAGGCTAAATATAACCCAGGTTTCTTTCTGCACCGGCTCTCTCTCAGTCTGCACAGAGTGAATGGAGTTGGGGAAGCAGGCCGGGCCTGGAGCGGAGGGACAGGCACTGCCTTCAGTGCTCGAGCTGTTTCACCCTGGATTTCCCTTGGCTGCCTTGGGTGCTGATCATCTGGTTCTGGTGACTTTGATGTTCCACATTTGCTTCAGTTTCATACAGATCTTCCACGAAGTCTGCTCTTTCTCAGTCTCACTCCACAAAAAGGCTCTGGTATCAATTTTGTTCTATAATGACACCTGATATAAATAATCTATTTCTTTTCTTTTTTTTGCTTTTTTGGCAGTACCTCCGATCTTTCTGTATATTCCTTTTATATGCTGTCATTTGGTTCTACGTGCTTTTTGCTCCTGTATAATAGCTTTGACTCAGTAAGATAATTGTTTTTCTAACTCTTCTTTGGCCTGCCTACTTAAAATCTCTTTTACCTGCCTAATGAGAATTAGTTTAATCTAGTGCAGCCTAATTTTGGAATAACCGGGTAATAAGATTCATAAAAATGTAAGTCCTATTCAGTTAATATCTTTCTTTAGGGATGAAGGGACAGTAAATGTTGAGAAGATCGACCAAAATGATTAATGTTAGGGCATTAATTTTGTTGATTTGTTCATTGTATCTGTTTAAGTAGAACTTCTGTTGAGGTTAATGGGAGTTTTGCAATTGTAAATGAGACATAGTTGAGCCCCTTACAAAGGTGAGTTGTGTAGATTAATATGTAACTTTGGGCTTACACCACTGTGCATACAGCTGAATTAACTAGAGTTTTTAAGAAAGTTGTGGATATCTGGCACTGCTTTAATCTCTGCCTATGAGTAGGAAAAATTAGCTTAAGAAAACTACCTGAGCAAATACTAGGATGTTGTTCCACATGGTGATCACCAGCTTGTTAAAAGCTGCTTAACGACAAGGGAAGAACCTCAACACAAGCCTCCAAAACTTTAAGGAGGAAGCTCTTGTCGTAGGGACAGTACAAACTCTACTATTGGCGTGTACTTCAGTGTTTCTAGATCATAAGCTAGAAAAAGAAACAAACAGGAAATTAATTACATCTGTATTTCTAAATTTGGCCCATAGTCGTTAGGAGAGGAAGAGTTTTAGGGTATTTCCAATTGGACGTTTCTTTTAAACAACATTGGGGCAGGACAAAGGAAATCAGTTTCTCTCTCATGACGCTGTTTGACTTTCACTTAATTGGATCTAGCTTTAACCAGGAACGTTCTGTATTTAACAGAAACAAATGCTTTAAATAGATCCTTCTGGTATTAAGCCCAGAACCAGTCACAGAGTGCAACTAATTTGTAGTTGGTCAAATTGACACTAAATCACTCAGTACTGATCTTTATGATGGTTTGTGTCCTAAAATTTTAAGTTAAAAGTTTTTCTGATGTGTCTGGTTTCACTGATTGTATATGGTAATTAGCAGTTTGGACACAGAAAAAGATAGCCTTTGATTCAAACTTCGATGCATGATTTCCAGTGTTAATATTTCTTACAGTGCATTCTGTGGGGGATGGGACTTGGCTATGCTGCTTCTCTCTGCCCCATTTTTTTCTTTTTTCTTTTTAGTATCTCCTACTATGCAAGATTTCTTACTGTTCCCTAAAATGACTGTGACTGATGATGTCATTGATGAAGCACCAGATAGATCTTTAAAAGCGTAGGTTCTAGTCCAGCACGGTCAAACGCTTTGTCAGCGTGCCATAACATAGAGGAGGAAGAAATGCTGTATTTCCTGAGCAAAGTAAAATTGGCAGTGTGCAAAGAAATTCTGCCAGCTATAGACATGTCTGAGCAGAGTGGAAATGAATTCCAGTCGTCTGCAGTTCATGGTGGTCAGCTGTTGTGATCTGACTGTTGTGGTTCATGGGAAATTGCAGGCTGTGTGGAAATTTGAAGCCGACTATTAGCTTCCAGTCCACGTCCATAGATTGCACACCTCATTGCAACTTAGTATGCTTTGCCAGTTTGTACTGTTCTCTATACTAAAAAAACACATCCATAACATAGTACAAGTCAGTGACAACTTGAAATATCTCATGGTTTGGAATGAGGTGGATGGAGGACAGGATTCTGGAGGACTATGCCTTGCAAAAGTGGCAATGCTATTAAAAATACTGTACACTTAAAGGGGAAAAGGGAGGAGAAAACTGTAACTCTTGTAGTAGACAGCATCATATCTGTTTGTAGGCAGTGTTGTGGTTTTCATTAAATGACACTGATAAACATCAGTCAGTTAAATCTGCAGTTAGTGTGTCGTTTAAAAAACAAAAGCAAAAAACACACAACAGAAACAAACAAAAAACCCACAGTTTATTCTTTTAACTCTGTGACTATCTGTTTGAGAGTCTGGCAGTCATTCAGTTCAGTCAGCTTTTTCTAAGCCCACTGGACAAAATGTCTTAATTTTAGTGAAAACATGTTGTTCAACATCCCTATGATAAGCCTCTGCTCATCTTCTTCTCTTGTTCTTACATGTGTTTGTAAAACAAACTATGTGGAACAGCGGTGCACCGAAAAAAATGAAATGCTTCAAGGCGACAGGTTTTGAAGAGCCTCTGTTAGTGAAGAGAAAATGTGATAAAGGGCTAAAACAATAAAATGTTTCAAAGTGTTTTAGCTTAATATGAGATCATGTGTTCCACGTATTTCCTTTATTTTGCTGTGCTATGTGACAATTTTTTATTAGCTGGTTTACCCTAGTGAGTCTGGGATTCTTCTAGTGAATCATGTTGTTATAAAGGTTTCAGACAAGACTAATATCAGAGACGTTTTCAGCAACTTTCAGATTTTTTAAGGATTGCATTGATGTCAGACTGTTAGTGTAGGTAATTCTAATGATTTGCAGTAACTCTAATGCCAGTTTGAGCTCTCATGCCCCAAACAGTCAAAACGTTTCTAATGAGCATTGTTGAAATAAAAGCATTTGTTTCCTGGTAAAATTAGAAGGGCAAGTAGGAGCGAAAAGCTTTTAGAGCCTGAAGGGACTTGGACGCAACAGAAGACAAACAATGGGGAAGGGCATTTTGGTTTCTGTTTCCCTTTTCACTGTTTTCAGTCTGTGTTTGGTTTTAGTGGTAGATTGAAGTATATGGTACATGGCTCCCTTGTTTAGCTCAGCCTGCTATATATTTTTTGTTCTTAGTTTAACAGTTCACACTTAACATAATTTGCTTGAACATTTCTGGTGTTGTATTTACCTTATTACAAGAGGAAATGATGTGTTAATGTTGTGCTTGAAGTTGTTCCATTTCTTTTTCAACTCTGTTTCTGGAAATTCCAGTCTAACCAGATCAGTAAGGCTTTTTCGGTTTTGGCAGCTAGAGTATGGGAAATAATTTTGCCAGCATTGCTTTTGCTGAGCTCTGCCAGGTGACACCACCACCCTTTGACATGTATAATGTAAAGACTTCCCACACTGTTTTGCCAAAAGGAGGTATGATCTCACCCTTTCACAAATCATTCAAATTGTCATTGGGTAATAAAAGCCATGGGTTGTATCAGGTGAAGTATAAAATGTTGCAAGAAAGTCTGTTATTTTTTGGTAAAATGAGTATTTTCTTTCCTTTTTTCACAGGTTCTTCAAAGAACTTGAAGCAAGACATCAGAACAACATCTTTATTGATGATATTAGTGATATAGTGGAAAAGCATACTGCTTCAACGTTTGATCCATATATAAAATACTGCACTAATGAAGTCTATCAGCAGCGAACACTTCAGAAATTGCTGTAAGAACTAATTTTAAAATATGATTGCAAAATCAACCCCTTTGTAGTAGGAGTCAAAGGCTGTGGTACTTTGTGCAAAACCTGTGGCTTACAGCAAAGCATGTACTTACATGCTTAGCTTTCCTTAATGCACAAATTCCTTTGAAGTAATTGAGAGTGAAAATATGCCTAGCTGCGTAGTCCAATCCTATTTGTGGTCTTGTGTTACATTCCCTTTTCACTGATAAGTACGGTTTTATAAATGTGTCAAAGCCATGCTTTATTTGCATGTTACATATGAGTCTGTTTGCTCTCATGTTCATCTGTGGGAGAATATGAACTTTCTAAATGTCAATACTGGTCTTGCATATCTAAGTAAATAATGCTGAAGGCTTAAGCGATACGAATCTTTCAAACTGCACTTTCCCTACTATTAAAATAATGCTTTATTTAAAATCTAGCAACTTTTACAGTTCTTTGGTAAAACATTGTTTAATTCTCTCCTCCTTTTGCCCACCAGAGCTACAAATCCAGCATTTAAAGAGGTGTTATCACGGATCGAGTCCCACGAAGACTGCAGGAATTTACCAATGATCTCTTTCCTCATTCTCCCCATGCAGAGAGTTACTCGTCTACCCTTATTGATGGATGTGAGAACAGAGTTATTTTTATATTTTTCCTTTATGCATGTTCTTTTAGTGTTTGCACTCTTTTGTGTTCAGTTCCCAGTTCATTCCAGTCTCTTCATATTGTCTTGCTGTACTCGTACAGGCCTGTAGATAGTGACTTGTCTGTTGACTGTGAAGTACAGTAGCATTTGTTTGCTTGTGCAGTCAAAAATTAAATATTTAGAAATTCTGATCAAAAACTTTGTAAAGTAAAGGATGGAAACAATTCTGAAAGCAAGGAGGAACCTAACACAGAAATTGCACGTAGTGTTAGGATTAAAATTAAACCTTACAGTTTAAAAAACAATACTTCCTACCACATAGATTAGATAAGGGGCCTTTTCACTATTTTCTTTAAGACCCTCAGTTAGGAAGGTCTCAGTGTTAACCCTGAAGAATAAACTGTTCTCAAGGGCACAGGAGCCATTGCTGAGTAGAACAGTATTTATACGCTCTGTTTCCCCTCGGTGTGTTACACTCTGAGAAGTTCCATTCCCATGCAGGTTATAGGGTGACCTAGGAAGTGTGAAGAAGTGAAAGTTTATGAAGAAAAGTTCACACCAAGATTTGTAGTGTTACAGTTATGATACCAGAACTAAATTTATGACCTGGACCACCAACAATAGCATAGATAAAAATTTAAGCTTCGATTCTAGCATTGGCAGGATCCAGAAACAGCACTAATGATTTTGGTCTCCTATATGTACATGAATTGTGCACTGACAAATTTGATTCATCTGGATGATCTGGATAGTTACTTAGTTCGTTCTGGGACATGGAACACTTTCTTCTCTGCAGTACATTTCTATGTGAAAAATGGAATAATAATCCAGTACTACTTCTGTGTGTATGGTTATTTGTGCCTTCCCCTTGATTGTTTGAGGTGTTTTTCTGAGAGGGGCTGGAGATGGTTGTGTAAACCTTATATTGTGACCTCGGAGTGAATTTGATTTTTAAAGTTTTAGTACCAGAAATATGGCTCCAAATACATTCAAAGAGGAGCAAGCATAATTAAACCAAAGACTAATTTCATGTAAAATATCTTAGGATGTTTTTGTATCTCAGTCAAAGTAGTAGTTTAACCAGTCCATCATTGATGCAAAATGCCTGTTTCTGGTAGGAATTCATCTTTACCTCGAAATCCCAGGAATAAATTCTATCTCTCATGTGTAAGTCATAGATCAGATTTACTAATCTTTACTTTCCAGAATTTATGTATGCTGCAGCTGTCTTCCCTTCCACGTGCTTTTTGGTTTTATAAAATAACACGTCTATGTATCTTTTTCCACATAACTGTGTGTTGCCTAAAGAGCCTCTTCTTTTAATCATTTGGAAATAATTAACTTCTACAAAGAGGTCAGACGGTAGTCTGGTACAGTTTTCTTAATGCTTGTACAGTTGTACACAAATGGATATTTTGACTTCCAGGAAAGGCTTGACATTGAGCTTGAAACAGGAGGAACCTGATTATCTGCAGCTGCAATGGGTTTGTCATTGTGGTTTGCATAAAGGTAGATTGGAGACTGCAGAGTCTTTCCCTTTCCTGGAAGGATGTGGCCTCCCTGTTCCACTGTGTTGCCATGGATGGAGACTGGCCAAGAGACAAATATCACACTCCTCCAAAAAGCTCTCAAGGGGCGCATTCCTTAGTGTCACGAAGGACTCTGGAGAAGTGACCTAGCGCTCTCTCATTTATCCCAGTCCACAGCTGGGACTTCACCTCTTTGATTTCCATTAATACGTATGTAAAATTCTGCATTTGTTGCAATCTGTGCTTCTTAGTCCTCTGAAGTAACTAATGTTTTATTTCAGACTATTTGTCAAAAAACTCCTAAAGATTCACCAAAATATGAGAACTGCAAGCAAGCTCTGAAAGAAGTGAGCAAGGTATGTCCTGACAGTACAGAAAAAAGTCTGAATCTAAGAAAACTTAACCATTCTTTCTGCTTTTATTGGAAGTTAACAATATCTGCAGCTGTCAGTTGTTCAGTTGTTCTTGTCTTCTCCTGTAATTAATCTTTTTTTTGCCAAGAATCAATGATGGAAGAAGTCCGTTTCCATGTACAGATTGTAAATTACAACAGCACTTACTTTCATAATAAATTCTAGTTCATTTTATGTGAAATTGACCAGATTACTTTTTTTTAATTGGTGGGAAATTCCAATTCATCTGTTTAAAATATGTGTGTATATTTATTTATTTATTTATTTATTTATTTATTTATTTATTTATTTATTTATTTATTTATTTATTTATTTATTTATTTATTTATTTATTTTCTGGAAGTAGAAGACTTTAAAACAGAACATTGTGGTTTGAAAAGAAAATCTAAGAATCTAAGGACTGGCTATTTTTTTGCCTCCAACATCTCAGAATTTCAGAAACTGTAGTACATGATAGGCTGTCATTAAATGTGATATATGGGATGTTATTTATTTAAAACAAAACAAAACAATTTCCTTGCATGTTGGGGATAGTCATTGCCTTGGGCTTTGAACATTCCTTGTGTAAGGGAAGAGTAGTGAAGGTTAAAAACTGTAAATTGTCTTATTTAAGAAGGACCACTAGGGATTGGTTTTATGGCTAAATTATTGTCTTTCTATTACTTAGGAAAATATGCTAAACTCAGGAACACTGTACTGTTGCCAACACAATTATTTTATTCTGTAGGAACAGTATATGGTTTGTAAAGTGATTATAAAAGGAGAAAAAGCTTATTAACTGTTGGGAAATCCTGCATGATGTTTGTGAGGTTAAGGGAAATGCATTTTCATGCCTTTCTGTTTCTGCCCCGTTGTTGTACACTGCTCTTCCTCCCATGTACAGACTTCAGTAAGACAGAAGCATGCTTGACGTTTGTATTCTAAAGGTCAGCTGCAGCGAAACTTAACATGGCACTGCAATGTTTGTGTTGGGTCTTTCTTCTGTAAATGAGTTGTATGTGTGTGATAGATGCGGCAGCGTGTAACATGGATTTGTCAGTCCAGAAGATTGGTTTTTGTGGGGCTGATCATTAACTTGGATCAGAGAGTGTAAGCCTTGTCAGTCAGATCTTCTGGCTGTAACTTCGTACCATCTGAGCTCTGCTGAAGAAGTAGTAATTATTATAGTATCGTAGGATAATGCAGGTTGAGAGGGACCTCAGGATGTCATCCAGTCCAGCCTCCTTCTCAAAGCGGAACCAGCTAGCGGGTCTGATCAGGTCGCTCAGTGATGTGTTCAATCTGGTCTTGAAAACATTATGGCTGTGACTGAACATGAAAATGTCAGGTTCTTTGTAAATTGTATGCTTCCATATAAATACATTTTATAAAGGAACAAGAGTCAGTATTACAAGTCCTGAGTACGTTAAATGTGTTAAATAAATGTCTTCTTTCTAGCTGGTGCGTTTATGCAATGAAGGTGCTCGGAAAATGGAAAGAACAGAAATGATGTACACAATTAACTCCCAGCTGGAATTTAAAATCAAGGTAAGATGCTATTTATGACCGTAAACAATTTATCGTATGAATAGCTTTGACTACGTGTTAAGTTTTGATATCTTCATTGCCAGCATGAAGTAAATTAGCATAGGCTGTGATACTGACATGATTTTTCAGTCAAGGAAGACAAGTTCATATACTAGGGTAGCTGAAGCTCTGGAAACCCAGAGCTGTAAGTAGTTTGCTTAGATTTCTAACTGCAGTTGAAGAAAAAAAATTTTATGTTTCTTTAAGAGTGAGTTAGTATCTGTTATAGCAAAAGGGTTTTTTAGTATATACTGAATGAAGTATTACTTGCTCTCTATGTCAGTTCAGTGGTTGAAAGGTTCTATCTATTTATCTATTGCAGCTGAAATAAAATAATAAAAAAAGTGAGTTTTAGCACTCTAGCAGTTTGTTTTTTGAAAACATCACCAGTGAGATTCAGCTGTAAGTGAATTAACTCCATGGAGCGGGAGCATGAGCTACCTTTGTGCCCCCTGCGTTCGTTGCTGATGCACTAGACAAATCGCTGAGAAGCTTTTACCATTAAAATATAGGCTGACTGGCTGCTGATTGACAATGAGATGTTCTCATGTACATGAGAGGAAAAGTGTGCCTAAGTAAATACTTTTAGAGCAGGGAAGGATACTAACAGTATTTGACCATCCAGATTACAGCAGCATGAAATCAAAATCCAGGCATGGTTCCAGTCACGTCAGGATGCGTTTCTTGAAATTATGGTGAGTTAGTACAAGATTCCAATAGTTCTGCTGTAAAAACATGTCACTTTGAGGAGTTATCCTTTTCTGGGAGGTGATTGAAAGCAGGAAAACATTGGCATGTGCTGCATGCTGCTGAATTCAAGGAGGCAGCAGTGTGGAATAAATCAGCCCAGGTGGGTTTCTGTAGCTGTGTGCACCTGCTCGTAGGTCGCTCCTGCAGGCAGGAGTCACCTGAATTCGACTACAATAGCACTTCTGGCAGCATAGGACATGCAAACAAAATAGTGAGATGCTTGCCCGAAATAGCAGGCTGTACAACAGCAGACTTTGGAGTAGGTGAGATTACTTAAGGTAAACTGCACTTTTACTAATACAATTCATTTTTGTCGTTTGTCAGTGACGTTTTGTTTTGCTAGTACAGAGTGTGATTGTACTTAAGGCTACCTGTGTCTGTGTGACTGTAGGAAAATCTTTGAGGTAATAACAGCTAAGCATCCCTGGATTAAACCACTGCAGGTAGCTCTTAGCTTACTTTTCAACCACAAGGATAGCAAAGTATATTTGTATGTGCAAATGAAACTTAATTGTGTGTTGTCTTAGTTTTCAAAATCAGTGTTACAGGCTGCTGCTGGAATACTCCTGTTCAAATGCTCATCATATCTGAATGGAAGAACTGTTAAAACTATGGTCTGGGATTGTGTTGCAGATTCTTTGGTGTTGCTGTAACCTGCCTGTTTTGTCATTCATAGAGTTCAATTTTCTGTGAAATTCCAGGTGCTTTCTGTTTGATAGGTGGTTTTAACCCCTAATGTTTTTAAACAGCCTTAAGATACTGAGATCTTAAATAAATAAATAAATTCTTTCTAGTACTGAAAATACAATTCAGGCTGTTATTAAAAAAAAAAAAAAATTCCTTTACAGTCAGTTTTTTTGGTAGGAAAAAATAGCAGAAATAATTGTAGTAATTAGAGATTTTATTATGCTTCCAAGATACTTCTTGAAGTACGTTGACCTTTTTTTCTGTTTGATGTTTGTTAAAATACTATTTCCGTAATTAATGTCTCATACCACTACATAATCAGTATTGTTTTGAGAGAAGATTTTTTTTTTTTAATCATCATATTTGAAGTAAGTAGAGGTTTATGTTTTTAAAAAGAAAGTTGTTAGAGGATCTTGGTCAGTCTTGCTCTTAGGAAATCCTGTCTCCAAACAGATATTTCTCAACTTGTCTAAAGTATTTCTATTTACATAACTCGAATTAAAACTGAGAACAATAATAATATTTACTTACTACAACGACAATAAATAAAATATCTCTTAGCAAGTGACATCACTACGTTTGCTAACAGTGGTGGATAATAGTCTCAAGTATTTGGATAGTCTAAAGCAGAGTTGTGGATAGTCTGAAAAATTTGGGTGATCTATTTCACGCATTCATTCACAGTTTTCAAATCTATAGAAGTACCTGACAGTTTTTTAATGAATTGAGTTCCTTAAAGGGCTTCTAGTCTACTATTTTCCCCATTGGAATAGGATGCAGAGTATTGATCCTGATCTTGCAGAAGCAAGAGGCCCTGTATTATTCTTCCAGTGTACATGCAGTGACTAGCAACTCTCGCTAGTTTCATGGGAATAATAGCAACTTTATTTTCTTTTTCTCTATTCTTTATGCAAGTATTTTTTTTGTTTGGTTGTTTTTTTGTTTTGTTTTGTTTTTGTTTTTGTTCTTTTCCTCTGTGCATCTTAAATATAACCACTTAGTGGTTTAGACCTTATCTGTGGTTTGAGAGCTTGCCAGCTGGAGTGCTCGCCAGACTGCTTTGGCCAAGTTTCAGTACATTTCAAGTTCTGATGGCTTATTTTATATAGAAAGGAGATGGTATACATGTTGTACTCCTTTGGTAATTAAGGGAAAATGAATATTAAAGTAAAAACAAGCTGCCTCTGAAGTATAGTCAATTAGGAAAATGTGGTGAACTCATTTGGAGTAGAGATTAAAGGAATTTTTAGTTCGTGCCCAAATAGAATTTTTTTAAATAGTTTTTGTCTGTAAAACAATCATCATGGTGCTATAATTCTGTTTTACAACCATTATAAATTAGGTAAACTATTTCTGTTCTTTCCTCATACAGTGTTTTGGGATTTTTGTTTAGTATCTTGTTAGGTGTGACTGTAGAGCATTATGTGGGAATACAAGAGAAGCTGCTAAAAATTAGGTCACTTTTGTGCATTACTAATTTGTAGGTTTGTTTTTTTTTAATATTTAGAAGTTTTTATTCTTAAATTTTTAATCTTTTGTACCAGAAAAGGATTTTTTTTCTGCAAACATGCATTCGAGTTCAGGAACCAAATAATGTCTATGTTCAAGGACCGTCTAGCCCAGTCTTCCAATTTTGTAAGGTCATAAAAACCGCGGTGGTGAAACCTTTTGGTGTATGGCCTGATGTTTCACATTCATGTATTGTCACATGGAACCATTACTGCATTTCCCGAAGTGTAAATAAGTGAAGCTATTTGTTTAAAAAATTGATTTTCACATCACTTTAAGGTACTGAACCAGCAGAGTTTTGGTTCAGAGTAGCTTTTTTTTTTTTCTTTTTTAAGCCAAATGTTCATGTAAAACTTCAGAAATTACTTATATTTCAGTGATGGAATTTGGGAGTTCTTTGGAGTATCACATCTGAGGACTGAGCTAAATTGGCCTTTTGTAACCTGTGTGGTTTAATGGTGTGTCTTCAATAAGATGACCATCCACAAGAAAAATGTTAAGGTACAATCCTTGGAGAAAGTAATAAAGTTGAATTGATATTAACCACTGATAAGAGATGAGTGACAGTGTCAATTAATGAACTTGAAATTACAATGATTTATAACCAGATTGTTTTATTTACTCTGATTCACTAACATACTTGGATAAAAATCTATTTAGGAGATACGGATTTGAAACAAAATTCTGCATTTCCAAGTTGGAGAATATAGTAGAAAATGCATTTAGTAAATTAATGGATAATACAAAACTGGAAACTTGCAAAAAAGTTGTATAAATCGAAACAGAATTTGTGAGCTTAGATTATTTGGGAAGAAATGTCTAAAGGGAATTTGACCAAGATTCAGTACAGTTATTTTGTCTTGGTAGCATGAAAACAAAAATACTAGGAACTGTTGCAGATAAATGGAATGTGTTGGTATTTATCAGTGGTTGCTTTGAGATAATGTAGGTTTTGAAACATCGCTAATGTAAGTCTACAGGATAGCAAAGGTTTTGTTCCAGTTTTATCTCTTTTAAGTACCAAATCAAGGTTAGCATTCATTATTGCCTGCTCTGGGTATATGGAGATACAGATCAGTCTGGGGCAAGAAAAAATATTTAAGGCTTCTTTAATTTGTAAAAATTTGCAATAGTTCCAAAGGGCCACTACATTTTGCTGTTTTTGAGCAACCTTCATCTGTCATGTGTGTGCTATCTCCTAACAGAAAGCACAAGGAAGAGGGTTCTGGGAGCTTGGTCCAGCTTTTGAGTTAGCTGTGGTACTGCATGGTGGGGAAAAAAAACATCTTTTGAATGATCACTTTGTCATGCGCCATTTTAAGAGTCACTGTAAAATCATACCTCAAAATTCACAAACAAGGGTATGGCTGCACATAAAATTCGGGAGGCTAATGTTTTGTTCTTCCAACAGCACGATCACAGTCAAAGCACAGTGTTTTGGTTTTGGCATAATACTACAGGGCAAGTACTGACAAGTTAAAGTTAGTTCACTAAAGGGCAGCTAAGTGATTAAAAGATATGAAAAGACAACATATGCAGAATGATGAAGACAGCTGACAAGGTGAACGAAGAAATACTTCTACAAGCATGTGAAAGGTATTTTAAATAGAAAAAAAGCAGTTGTCTTCGTTAGTCTAATTGTGACAAGACTGATAATGAATGTCAGCAACAGCAAAGAGAGTACGTAAGTTTGATAAGCAGAAAACCTGTTACGTATAAAGTCGAAACAAAAACTCGATTATTTCCCTTGGGGTGAAGAAAAATACACGCAAGGTAACAGTTAAGTGCCCATTTACTGCAGCAAGTCCTAGGTACAAATATAAATAAGCATGGGCAAAGTGGATGCCTCTTTTTTTTTTTTCCAGTGGTATTGTGTACCTGCGGTTGGAGAACCTGCAAGGTACAGGGTGTGCAGCTCGGGCTTCACTTGAGGAGTCACCCCATGAGTCTAGTACTTTCTGGTACCAGAGGTGGAAGGAACCAGACATCTTCAGGTGCTTCATCCAGCATGTGCGCGGTACCCAAAGATGCATAGACACAAAAGTATCACCATCTTCAGTTTTGAAGTTAGGACCCAAACTGGTTATCCCAGAGATGATGGAGGAGTACCTTTGCTTAGAATGTTGTCTGCTGACAGCACAGAATTGGTCTAACAGAAAGAACCTTTCTGCTGTGCGGCATTGAAGAAACCTTCCTGCATACTAGCTCTGGTCAGTTCAGCGCTAGCAACTGTCAGTGAGATCACTGGCTGAGGAATCTTGGTCGCTGGGAGAACTGCCAGCACTGCAGTGGACCTTTGTCTTTGTGGCATCATGTCAGTGTACAGCTTCAGAGAGGGTCTGTTCTCTGCATGACCAGGACATGCAGTGTCACGTCTCCATTCATGTTCACGGCCCAGAGAAACAAAAGGTCCTTCTGTGGTATCTACTTCTCCTGCAGCTGGGAATAATTTGGATTAATGAAGCCTGGTCTTCCCATTAGAAGCTATTATCCTCCTTGGCTTGATTCACCTATTTCAGGTGTTGGTCCTTACCCTACCCCAGAGAGAAATAGAGATCCTGCTCCACAGAACATTTTAGAGTTCAGTTACCTCAACTAGATAAAGAGGAGCTTATAGTACCTTTGGTTATCCATCTTCAATAAAGCTATGACAGTGGACAGATAGTGATGTGATATTTCAAGAGCTGACAGTGAGAATAACAAGCACATGGAAAACTTCCCTTCCTGCTGTCAAAGGAAAAAACATAAGTTGTTTTGTATGGTGATTACCCTGGGAGGATGATTCTCTTTACTCCTCAGAAATCAAGGGATGAAGGTTTATGCAAGCCTGACTGGCTGTTTCTGGAACCAGCATCATACTCACACTGAGTTATCGAGTCTGGCCTGAGCGGGGGATCTAATGAGCGTGTGCCTCATTACAGCGGTGTGCCAGGAGCAGCCTGGCTTGCCTGTCCATTCAGCTGCAGTAGCAAATCATAAAGCAGTTGTGGTCAAATATAAAAGTTACCCTTCCTGATGGAATGGAAGATGGAGAAAAGAAAAGCTGAAATTCATCCTCAGGAAGGACACTTATGAAAGGTCGTATTAACAAATAAGTGGACCTTAAGAGATGCCCTCTAAAAACTTTCACGTATCTTTGAAACCACTGGTAAATTTGTGATGTCATGAACAAACTACATTGTTTAGGCAGTAAAATGGACAGCTAATTCAAACCATACATATCACATACTCCTTTAAACATTCTTTCACAGAGCTGTGTTGGAATTTCAACTTATTTGTAGAGTAGAAAATGGATTTTATCACATTTGATTGGTAAGCCTTCTAGTATTCTTCACATACCTTGTATTTTCATGGAAGAAAAATTCTGCATACTCTAAACATCTCAAGAATAATGTTTGATACTGTATTAGAACCAGTCTCATCTTGCCATCTATGCCATCTCCATAATTTATGTCTATTTTCATACTTTCACAGAAGATTTCAAAGTGGGTTGTACACTGTATTTCTCTGTGATAAAAGCTTTTACATTTTTGTTCTGTGCGTGGTACAGAACATGCAAAAAGAAGGCACAGCATCATTTCACTGACTTTAGAGATGTGATGAAATGCATTATATGGTGTGCTGTAGCCCTCGTGTTTGAGATGAGGCACTGAATCTTTTCATTCCAACTGTTCAGGTGGAAAAGCTGTGAGGTATCTAGAAAAAAAATCCAGTGCTCGTATGTGCTTAAAGAGTGATTGCTTACTCTATGAAAACTGAAATATTCCCCAAAGACAGTGTTTTTTAGTCTCCTTTGGTCATGTCATATAGTCTGTTCCATCCTGAAGTATATGACCAGTCAAGTCTATTCATTTTTACCTTAGATGAGCAATCAGGTTGTGAACATGAGCAATTTCCAAGTATTTGCAGTCTATTACTTGTGGATTATATGAATGATAAAGATGCCTTAAACCTTGATATCTCTGTTTTGTGCTTGTACTCGTGATCTCTGAATTTTGAGTTTATTCAAGCATTTTAAGACTGTTACCTGATTTTTTTTTTTAAATCTACTTTTAGAAGATTAAAATATTGTTTTCTTGTTTTGTAGCCATTTCCGTTGGTTTCTTCTTCACGATGGTTAGTAAAAAGGGGTGAATTAACAGCATACATAGAAGACACTGGACTTTTTTCTAAAAGGACTTCTAAACAGCAGGTGTACTTCTTCCTCTTTAATGATGTCCTCATTATCACCAAGAAGAAGAGGTAAGAGCTTCACCAATACAAAACTATTTTTGTGTTCAGCTCCCTGCATCACAGAGACAGAGAGCATCTAAGTTATACTTGTCTTTTAAAATTATCATGACTGTTGTGTGTGCCTCACCCTAGAGGAAGTGAGAACCAAAACTTCCTGACTTTGGAAAGGCAAACTTTATTGCATCCCCAGAATTTTTAATATTTTCTAGCTATTTGCTTATTTGAAAGAATGAATGAGATTCAAAGAGACTTGGTACGTTTGCAACATAAAACAGGAGGAAATATGGATTAAATGTGTTAATTACAGTAAAAATTTGTGAAACCATTTATATGTTTCACTATGCCATGTCTGAGAGAGTAAGTGAATTATGAAGATATCTGAGTTTCTAACATTGCTCTATCTGTGTTTAGAAATGACAAGTAACTGCTTATTAAATGGGATTTATTTTTGGCAAACTCAGTTGAAATTCTGAATTGTCAAAGAAATTTAAAAGTTCAACCTTGATGCCTTAACAAAGGAAGAGTTTTGGGGGAGGTTAAAGACATAGTGATTTCCTTTTCCCTCCACACTCTCCCAAGTTGGACTATTTTTGAGAGAGATTTATGGGAAACTGCTTCTAGTAGTCTCCACTTAGATTTTTATTGCTAGATTGGGGGGGGGGGGGGGGGGGGGGGGG
>VXAL01016481.1:367622-389096 GCA_013399475.1 Chauna torquata | reverse complement strand
GGGGGGGCTTAGAATAATTTAAGAATTTTAATGGAATTGGCATCCTCTGCTGTTAAATAATACTTGATAGATAAACCTTCTTGAGGCTGAAGAACAATTTTGCATTCGTATTGACCAACTGAGCCAAATACCAGCTATTTTTTAAAAGATACCCTTATATGAAACTTTTAAATCCATAATTTTAATGAGAAATTATGAGGAATGAGGTAGCATATAAATCTGGGAAGAAAATGGAAGTATTTAAGCAAAGAGAAAAGCTAAACAAAAATGGAGGGAAAATATATTTAACTCGAAGTATTTTTATACAGATGAAAAGAAAGGTGAATGGAGTTCTCCCCATCTGTGTTGATGCTGTGAACATGTTTGAGATTCAGTGTTTATCAAAGTTCACACTGAAACGTTTCTTTGAAAGTCCCTTGTTAAATTACTGAATTAATTAGCATATCAGAGTTGTGGCTCATGTTTTTTTAAACTGTGCGTTTGTTTTCTCATGGGACTGCTGTTAATGTGTTACTGTGTTGGTTGCTAAGTAAATGTCTGAGTTAGGAGAACAATGAAAAATCTATTATCTGTGTTGTTACATTGTTTATTGATTTCCTATGTGATGGCTTGTTGTCCAGACTATAAAACAGATTTTTATAATAACTTATCTTGTTCAAACTTTGGGGCTTTTGATTTATAACAACTTCCAGCTATTGGAATTGAAATGTCCTAAATAGGCCCAGAAGCCAAAATTAAAGAAAGCTTGATATTAATGATCAGATTTATCTATTCACCTGAACAACACCCCCTAAAGAAACTAGATGGAATTGAGAAGGATTGATTTGTGTGAACCTCCCAGATATACAGAGCAGCACTTTGCCCAAGTGAATAAGCTTATTAATAATATTTGAGCTGTTGACGATCTGTTCTCCTACCCACACTGTTACCGTGGACACCACAGCAACGGACAGAAATATTTGTTGCTAGTTGAGTTTAAATGTTTATATTTTTACTTGAGCAGTTGCTTTCTCAAAAGATTCTTAACATTGCACAAAAAAAAAAATTGCTCTGCTGTGCTAAAAATACTAACTACTTAGTGCTCCAATCATGCTGCTTAATCCTTTATCCAGAGGTTAAACTTCAGCTATCCTCCGGGAGCAGTTTGCCATATGTGTAGAAGCTCACGCACACGGTCGGGAATGGCTTGGAACGCCTGTTCCTCTCATCTTCTTAAAGGCCAGGCTTGATGGTACCTGCCAAAGTAGCCGTGCTGATAACTGTTAAATAATTCTAGTCCAGCAAGGTACGGTGTACATCGCTCTTCACATGCTCATTTCGAGAGCGATTTCCAAATGTCAGAATCATCATCGGAAGAACTGCATTTTGAATACTTAGCGAGCAAGCATTCCAGAAACCTTTATGTAATGAGAATTACTACATTTTAGCTATAAAAAGATAAAGGATGTGTTGATACATACTTGTCATGCTCCAGAGTTCTTATGCTTTAACTTTAATGATGCTTTATTAATCATACTCTTCCTCAGCTACAATTTCACCTTTTGATTAAAATTACAAGGTTTGACTGTGTTCTGTACCCCATTAAGTAAGTCAAGTGGAATTTAGCTACCAAAATTTCTAACTTTTTAGTGGACGCTGTGTGGCTGTTATCTCTTGCCACTATGAAGTATTTAAGAGGCTTACGCTTTCAGTGTCAGCTGCGGACAGTCCATTTTTGTTTGTATTTACATACACCTGGGGAACCATTTAGGCTCTGATTTGTGCATTGTAAAGCAGCAGGATAGTCAGTTGCTTCATCGCACTTTGAAGAAGTAGGGCAAACAGCTACTAAGAAGTGCTGAAGACTGGCCATTGAGGTTAGCACAAAAAGGGACTCATGAATTTCTGGTATCCATCACATAGGTTTTGGAGAAGAATAGAGATCTGCATTTCCCCACCGCACAGCTTTTGGCTTTTTGAGAACTCTTTTTTCTGTTCAGTAGTCACTTTATTCAGCTTTGTGGTAGTGTTGCTGAACCACTACTGGTTTTACTGTTTTGTTTCTCATTCTCTGAACCCATCCTCATTTTGTTCCTCTTCTGTCTTCTGTGCTTTTTGATTTACCTCCTTGCTGTACGGTGAATTCCCACTGTTTCTGCCATAGCTTCCACTACAGGGACCAGTAAACCAATAGTTTATGTTGACATTGGATTTTGAAAGTAATATTCTCACATGAGGAGTAACAGGCAATATAATTCACATCTTAAGAGTTGTTCTTTCAATCTGCTTCATGATTCACATGGACTACTCTACAATTCTTGTTTGTGTCATGTTTGGGAAACTTCCTTTCTCTTGAACTGGAGAAGAAATTATTTCACATTCCGCAGAGTAAGGTGACATTAGTGCCTTATAAAATAGAGGATATTTATGCATACTACTTACTTTTATGTTTGTATGTCTTTCCTTCATAATGAGTTTTCAGTTTTCCTCTTCTAAACCACAAACACAGATATAAGTATCATCCTTCCTATACCTCCCCTGCACAGCTGATGAGCATAATTGCTGGGTTTAGATACATATATGTCTGTTGTCAGGCATGGTAGAGTTTGCATAGTGGACGCTTTACAACTACCCTCAGGGAGGAGGGGACCGGGCTACAGAGGAGGTGATTCTGTGATACCATTTGCAGACGTGGAGGCTTGCACTGTAACAATATTCTGCTAAAAACAGGACACAAAGCTGGCTTTGAACTTTACCAGAAGTCAGGTACCTCCTTTTTTTCCAATATGCCCTCCTGGGACCGTGAAGATCTCGTTGCATATTCTGGTTATTAATACTCAAAACTGCCTACGAGCTAGCTCTGTATTCTGCGGAGTTCAAACGAACTCCAGAATTAATAAAGCTTTGTTATATACAACTAAATTAAAACTGCCTTGTTAAGCTGTTCAGAAAGTCTACCAGCAACATCCTGAGTGCTTTTAGAAGATTTCAGACGAACTGCAGAGAGACTTATATTTTTGTATGAGTATACGTTTATTGAATATTCTGCTTTCCATAATCCCCTAAGGATACCACTAGAATTCCATCTATTTTCATGGCTCTATGGCTTGTCAGCTCCTGAGATTATATTGACAGTGGAATGCAGCTGGACTTCACACACTGGAAATCACTCAAAGGTTAAGTACTACTTGGGAATATTACCTGTTCACAGCTGCTTGAAAAACCATATTTTTTTTCAAGATGCCAGGAATAATTTTGTAACTAAACTAATCATGCTAAAAAGGTGATTAAACATTACTGAAGATGATTTTATAAAGGACCTTTAACACTTTTTAAATCTATATTATAAAGGAAATAGGGAGAGTCACCATGTGCTTTCTGTTAAAGAATAGCTGGGCTAGAACAGACATTTGGTCTTCATAAAAGTGCCTCTAAAATTTGCAGGCATTCCTTGGGAAAGGATATAAAGTAGTCCTGTTGTTCTGTGTTCTGAATCTAAATAAAAGTTTGGCAAATAAAAGTTCAGCCTTAAACTGAAAGTGCACGTTGGCATGTTGTTTGTATTAGCTGATTACTCTAATTTTAAAGAATTTGTTAAATGTCCTTCCTGTTAGTGCACTGCCTGGCGGGGAAGATTAAGTTTCCATTTATGTACATCTGCTCACTCCAGCTGTGTTGTCTTCAGCATGTAGGCAGCTTTATTGGTGCACTTCACTGCCTGTTCGGAAGGAGAACAGTTTGTGGGCCTCTCAGAGAGCACAGGAGGCAAAAAGATAGACTTCTTAATAGTTTCATATCAGACTGTTTTGTTGAATGGAGATAAGAAATAAGAAGAGGTTTGTAGAAGTTTATCTCAGTTGATCAGTTAGTTAGGAATGCATTCATTATTTACTATGCAAATATATAGACTACATTTCTTTCTTTTTTAGATTCAAGTTTCCAAAATGACTGCAGCAGCATCCCTAGCTGGTTTTGCTAGTTCTGTCCTTGGCTAGGCAGCAATTGCCTACACTGTATAAAAGCTTTAAAAAACAGAACTAACTTCTTTTTAAAAAACAAACAAAAAACAAGAAAAACTTTCTGTATTTTAGAGTATGTATTTTTCATTGATAAATAAGATATGTTTTTTTCTTCCTCAGTAGGAACCCTCAGATGCTCTGGGTGGCACTTGAAACAATTGTCCTCATCTGATAAGTAGCATCTTTTAAAAGATAAATGAATTAATTTGAATGTAGAAATAGACTTAGGGGAATGTGAAACCTAAATCCACAGTCTCTATTCTGTCTCCCCTTTCCTAGTCTCTCTCAAAACATTTATGCTTTTCTCCAGTAGGAAAACCAGAGTAACTTCGTTACGTTTCAGGGAAGAGCTGGGTGCAAGCCTTTCCCAAAAGACAGGGACATACAGAATACATTTGAATTAAGATTACTTTTAGCATCTCTGTCACGTGGGTTGTATGTGCAAAAATCAAAACTTAGGTTTCCACGTGCTGAAATATTGAAGATTCTCCCAGCTTCATGTTAAATCCCTTTAATTAGACCAAAACCTATTTGTAATCTATATTCTTTCTACTTCAGGATCCCAGAAGTCATATATACTAGCATAATTAACTTGGCTTCATTTTTACCGAGTTCAAATAGAGTTTGCTGCTTCCATCTCATTTCCTGTGTGATTAAATTTTAAAGTTTTTTTTTTTTTTACTCAGAGGAACCCAGAAACAGTAGTCTGATCAAAAGCTAGGTTGGTCAAAACTGTGTGGAGCATTTTTAAAGCCATTTTATGTTCTTGCAAAAGTGTTTCTGGGAAGTTTTGGTATGTTTTGTGCATGAATGGGGCCAGCCGCCAAGTGGAAAACACCAGGGGAAGAGCTTGGGTGCCGGGGAGTGTCAGAGCTGCTTTTGGATTGTGGGGAATTCCTGGTACCATTTTGAGACTTACAAGAAAAGAAACAGGGAAGAAAAGCATTTGCCTTCTTATAAGCTGCAGTGATTTCAGTAGTTCCATACGACAGATCTAACTAAGATTGTCTGTCATCGTTTCTGCTTCCTTTGCGAAGCCCCCAAACTCCTCAGCAAGAGATAAGAGAAAAAGTACTTGCAAGAAGGATTAGAACATGAGGCTAATGGAACTTAGTCGATCATTTGGGAATGTATAAAGCTGTATTGAAAAAATCCATTTAAAATATCTAATTCACAAAACAAAAGCAAAAACGTACCCTACATAGTCAAAATAAGAACTTTGTTTTTACACCAGGTGTGCTGGCAGAAACTGTTAATCCACAAATCCAATACAATGTGTGAACGTATCCCTTGAAAAAGAGGGATTTTTGCAATGCTATGAGAGTCACAGATACCAGTAATAACTTAGGCTTTGAGTCATAATGTTGCTTAGCTGTGTTTTAGCAATTCTTTCTCTGAAGAATTAAAAATAAAAATTATAAATACAATTATATTAATAACTGAGGTATTCACAGGTATTTTTCTGACAGCAAAATGGGTAGAATATATCTCACAGCCATTAAATCATCATCTGTCCATTTTCTTGTAATAGTTGAGCAACCCTAAAGGAAGAATATGCTTCATTTGCACCTGCCAGAAAGGGGTATGTCATCATTAGTGTTTCAGATGGCTTCAGTGGCAGGTGTTTGGGATTTGACTTGTATCAGTTCAGTGCTTNATTTTAATAAACCACAGTAACCTGAGGCTGTAGCATAGCCTTTTATCACATAAGACTGAGGTCTAAATAGATTTTACTTTAAGGTCGAGCATATACAGTCGTAGCTTGAAATTTGATTTATTTTATTTACCGCAGAATTTTAAAAACTCAGTAATGGTTGGGCTAGGAGGGAAAATTGGCTTTACACCTATCTAAGCAGAGTTTTGTCTTTCTTTTCTTACTGCACCAATGTAGGACAACAAATCTGAAAAAGTTTACAAGCTTACATGAAATTTTGAGGCAATTAGTTATCAGTGTTCTGAGTTGATGACGCATCCTGGTAAAGTTGCAAATTCACATAAGACAATTACAGCAAAAAGACTCACGAACTTCAGTGGAAGCAAGAAGACCTTTTCAGGTGGCTTCTTTTTTCTTGTGAACAATTGCTATTTCTCAAATAAGTGATGTAGAGACTTTTAACTGTTTCTTTAAGTGTTTCACTACTTCAAAATTGTGGAAATGCACAATTAATTTCCACTTGAAAAAATATGTTTTCAGTATTGCTTTAGATACGAGTAAGAAGCAAAAAATAATAAATATGATAACTGATTGAGCTCATATAAGAGTGCTGAAGAATGCTGCTCAAGATGTCTGGATATTCTGCAGTTGAAGCACGTGTCCTAAATACGTTGTAGTGGATTGAAGAATGGGAACGTTGAAGTAACTGTTCACAGCTATCATCTAGCACTGTCATACGTGACAGCGTGCCCTATCCAGGCATTCTCCTTCCTCTCTTTCCGTTGTCTTCAGCTGTCAAAAAAACCTTGATTAGCTAAGTGATTCTCACATTTAGAAATAAAAGGCTGCTATTCAGGGCAGAGTGCATATTTTCATTTAAGTCATTGTGTTCTTAAAATAACTAACGCATCTATTTTCTGATTGCTGATGTTTGTGTTTGCATGTTTTCACCTCTGTGGGAAAATTACTGTACCATCATTTTGGCATAATTCAATATTTAATGACTTACCTTTGACATAAAGAGTAGTTCTGAGGTCTTCTGTTTTCTGTGTCAACCATGCTGTTGGGTCAGCTACGTTTTGTCCAAATCTCCTCCTCCATTTCAGCCATAGGCAAAGCAAAGCTTCTAACTTGCATGGTTTCATAGCATTCTGTCTGGTGGCATTTGGGAAGTCGTTAAGCACAAGTAGCAATCTTTATCTGCATCGCTTAGAGTTGGTGTATTTATTTACAAAAGGTGTGTGTGTGGGCAAGAAGACTTTCTAAAAGGTAAGTTGCACAGTGCATTTTACAAGACCAGTAGTGTGTGACAAGCCTTTGCCTGCTTTTAAAACTGAGTTGTCTAAGATTATGTAATTAGTTTCAGAATATTGTAAAATAGTCTTTAGTCTAGACCTTTTATATGGAGATGGATGAGGAGTAGATGATCATCCTGTATTTAAAATGAAGGTCGATAGTGCTTTATCTGGAAGCAGTATACATATGCATATTTCTACAGGCACAGGAAGAGGGAAAGTGTATTTTTTCTAACATGTTCTAAAACGACGGTCTGTTGTTCACTTGGAGTTATAGAAAGAAAGACGCACAACTGTATACAGTTGCTGTGCCTGTTTTCTAATCTAGTGGAGTAAGGTGAGCTTACACCACCTCAAGAATGCCAAAGTCATTGAACTCTGCCACTAAATGAAATTCCACAGGGCTTAAGAGTGATATACTTTAAGTCTTGGAAAGTTGGTAGTTTCAAAAACAAACAAAAGGAAAAGATGAATATATGAGGTGTCAGAAGAATTGTGCCATGCTCTATACTTTAAAGTAGATTCTGTTACTGAATTTGCTTCCAGACATACCTAATGGAAAACTAAACATTAAACTTGTGGTTTTTTTTCCCTTCTTTGTTTTGCAGTGAAGAGAGTTACAATGTGACAGATTATTCTTTAAGGGATCAGCTCTTTGTGCAACAGTGTGACAGTGAGGACCTGACTTCTTCTCCTGTAAAGAACACTTCAGCTGTGCTCTACTCGCGGCAGAGCTCTGCAGTTTACCTCTTCAGATTGGCAGTCCTCAGTAACCACGCAGGAGAGAAGGTGGAGATGCTCCTGGGAACAGACACTCAGTAAGTAGATAGTTAAAACTTCTGTAATTTTTCACCTGATCATCTCAGTGGGTTGATGTTGTTCTCCCCCTAACCCCTCTGTCATGGTAGTATGAAATGCCCAGCTTCTATTTATTTGGCAAGTTTAAAACAAGATGAAACAAAAAAAAACAACCTGTGGGCAGTCTTTGTGATGGCTGATCAGCAATGACCAAAGGAGGATTACATCAGAAATGACTCTGTATTTGTCATGGATCACATTGGTGCCCTCCCTGTTCAGTAATGCTGGTTGTTGCACCTGCCAGCTATTGTGATTTGTACTGGTTTTATTCCATTAAGTGCATACTTTCAAAGTTAGGCAAGGTAACCTTGACGAGCCTTTCTGATTTTTAACTCTGAGTGGCAGAGGAGGAGAATGTGCAGCTTATATATCCCCTAGATATAGGAATAAATATTTACTGGAATAAAATAGAGCCTCTCCAAACCTAGTTGAGTTTCTCATGTATAATCTTGTCATGATAGGACTCAGGGGTTGTAAGTCCATGTCATGTTACTGTCATTCTCTTTCTTTGATGTCATGGTGTAGGGATAATGGAAAATTGAATGCATATGCTAAAACTATGTAGACTGAAATATCCATTACTAGGTGCTGTCGCTTTAGGTCTTCAGACCAAGAACTATGCTTTTGCCACAGACTGCCAGCTCCCTAGCCAGTGCATAATGGTGTGGCTGTGCTTTGCAGTGTGTTACTTTAATACCATTACTGAGAAAAATAAATTGAGAGCCCATTAGAGGGTAGAATAGAAAGGAGAAATGACAAAGCTTCACTTGTATGTCGAACTGGTATGGTCTGAAATGGAGTTCTCATCACAAAGCCACCATTCTGACTTTCTGTGAACAGTTCGCTGCCTCATCCAAACCTGCAGCTGAATGGAGAAGTACGAAGTTGGTGGTGCTGTTTTGTCCCTGGGTAATGCAGTAAAGAACAAAAAAAAGAACTAAAAAAATATGTTGAGGTTATGCAAAGGGAGTCCATGCTGATGCATGGTTCAGGAAACTATAGTCCTGCATTGTTTCAAGGTGTTAAAACATTATCTGTGATAGCTTTGCATAAAAATGCTTCTTACAAACAGGAACCAAAGATCTTAGGTTGAACACTTCATGTTTTTGCAAAAAGAGTTGAGAATTGGCATAACCATTTCTAAACAGTGAAGACTCTTTGTCACATTCTAGGTGGAGGGAGTTTTTGGTCAGAGGGAAAGTACGTAACTCAGTGTAATGTGGCTGAAGACAGCAGAGTATCTGAAGGGTAATACAGGCTGAAGATTTGACCTGAAAGAGGTCTGCAGGGGAAGATGTGCATTTGTGGCATCCGATGAAGTACTGGGCAGAAGTAGTTCTTGATTTGATTTTCAATCTATAAATTGAAGAATTAGCCTAATGGAAAAAGAGCTCTTCAAAATTCAGTGCAAATTTTTAAAAGGGAAAAGTTTCTGTGTATAATGTTAAACTGTGGAGTGCAGAAGACTTGGTCTGTATCTTTTCACAGTCTATGCAATAATAATGCTGGATTTCTGAATCCCTTCTGGTTGTTACTGGTGATGCAAACAAGCAAGGACTGCAGGATAGGAATTTGCACAAAACAAACAAACAGAAGTCTGTATGTGTGCAAAATAAAAGGTGATGTTTTCCGAACTGAGCTTAAAATGATTCCTGCAAAGAGCAGACTACAGGCAGTCAGTGCTTTCATTTCCAGTCCTCACTTTAGTATCAAGATAATTAGTTCACTCTAATTAAGCCAAATCTAGAAAAAGTTAATTAGTGTTATATTTGCGTGTTATATTTGCATGTTACAATAGGATGACCTCAGGCTTTAGTGACAAATAATGTAGTTTAAAATTACTTTAAAAACTTAATAAGCAATGTAGCTGCCATTAACCTTGCACCTTGCCTGGATGCAGTTTTCCAATACTGGACACGACGTTCAGAGGTTCCCAGGCACAGCGCATCAGGACCCTGTCTTTGGAGCTTAGTTACTGAAGCTTGAGAAGGTCTCTTCCCCCAGGCCTGACTGCCCCCTGCTTTGTACAGCAGTGGGTCTTGGGCATTTTTGGTGTTAAGGTGCTGTCTTTCTATTAAGCGTTACAATACTTCTGTACATTCATGGTTTTTGTACAGCATTCCTCAGCTTCTCTCTGCGTAGCATTTCTGACTTCATTACTTGCTTATACTCCAAGTTTAAATTGTAAAGTGCTGAGTTTCTGGAGCAGTTTCATTTGAACCTCCCTAAGTCTCTGGATCATTGTTGAGAGTCCAAAGAAGAATGTGGACAATGAAGGTTAATTATCCAAATATTAATTGTACCAACTTCAAACTTCTTTGGTCAGATGGCTGCTTTACTGTTTGAGTGAGTGGGTTTCATTTCTTCCAGTAGTTCAGGTAAATCCAGATCACTTCACTCAATGCTTCTTCACTTCTAAATATTTTTTAGCAAGGCACAAGTAGTACTGGTAGCCAGATATCTCTCTGAGTGCCTTTGCCGTAGCTTTCCACTTGCTGACCTGTCTGTCCTGAATCTGCCAGCTGTCACCTGCGGCATTCTAACCACGTAGTCCAAGAGACAGAGGATCCATTATTTTTCTGTGATTTACACTAGGTGCAAGCCAAAACTCTGCTACTTCCCCAAATCATGTGTGATGGGTTTTGATCCTGACAGTCCCATATATCAAGACTTCCATTTCTACTTCCTGGGCAAATGGTTAGCCCTTCAGGGAAGTATAGCTGTTCTGGTATTCCAACAAGTGAGGTCTCTGTTTCTCCATCCCTACACTTCCACCAGTTCGTGCTTGGTATGGCAGCAGGACAGAATAACCTGACAGATGTTTTAAGATCTTGAAAGGCAGTCCTTAAACTCCCATGTAGGCTGAAACCCAAGATGTTAGTGCTCCATCTTAGAGCGGTTTGGACTTCTCAGGGTCCAAGGGGGTCATGAAAGGAATTTCCATTAAAGGGTTTTTTTTCAACATAATATAACTTACGTGGCAGAACCTTGTTTTATTTTCAACTTAATGCAAGTGTTAAGTAAACTACGTGATCTAATGATTACATATTGCAATATGGAAGTTTCTTTATTGTTTTACTGCTCTGCTCTGCCTGCTGCAGCCTCACCTCGAGCTCTGTGTGCAGCTTTGGGCACCCCAGCATCAGAAGGACATGAAACTGTTAGAGTGTCCAAAGGAGGGCTACGAAGATGGTGAAGGGTCTGGAGGGGAAGGCGCGTGAGGAGCAACTGAGGTCCTTGGTTTGTTTGGCCCAGAGAAGGGGAGGCTGAGGGGAGGCCTCGTGGCGGCCGGCAGCTCCCTCACGAGGGGAGCGGAGGGGCCCACGCTGGTCTCTGCTCTCTGGTGACAGCAACAGGACCGCAGGGAACAGCATGGAGCTGTGACGGGGAGGGTCAGGCTGGGTGTTGGGAAAAGGTTCTTCACCGAGAGGGTGGTCAGGCGCTGGCACAGGCTCTCCGGGGACGTGGTCACGGCACCGAGCCTGCCGGAGCTCAAGGAGCGCTGGGACACCGCTCTCAGACAGCGGGTCTGGTTCTTGGGTGGTCTGTGCGGAGCCGGGAGCTGGGCTCCGAGATCCTTGTGGGTCCTTCCCAACTCGGGACATTCTGTGATTCTGTCTTTCTGTCTGAACTACAAACGTGGCTAAAGTGTCTGAGTTACCACTGTTGTTTGTTGTAGCATAAGTACGTGTTTGTTTAAACACTTCTCTAACAAATGTTCTTGAGAGAGCTGGAAGTCGAGACATGGGTTCTCTGCCTAGCTTGCCTGTTAACACGGAACTTTTCTGCGGTAATCGTTATGTCCAGAGGGTAAGTGCCTAAAGTGAATCAGGGCAGCAGCTGTATACTGTAGTTGAAAGCACTCTCTATACATGCATTCTATAGCCCGCTTAAATATAGAGCTGTCTTACAAATAGTTCAGACCTCAAAGAACAGTGCTCATCACTGACGAACTGCAGGTTTTTAAATTCCTAATGAAAGGAGTGCTGCAGTTGCCCCCCCACCCCGAGTGAGAGCTTTCTGCTCACTGTAAGCGCTCCCGTCGCACCCCGCGGCACCCCGCGCTGCCCCGCCGTGCGGAACAGCCGCACGTGCGAATCTAAGCGTAACGCAGCGTACTGTCAGGAAAATGTTGCCTTTCCTGGTGTAGTTACGGAGATTTTCTTAATTTTCTTTCACCTTGATAAGATGACCTTGAATAATCCGACTGCAGATTCATTTAGGATTGCTCTGATAGTTTTTCTGCACTGGTTTCTTCCTTCCCATTTTAAAGTATCTTATCCTAATCGTTAGTTTAGCAATGTGGCATTTAGAGCAAGCACCCTGTATGTAGAGCGCAGTGTTAGCAGGAGGAAATAAAATAAGCGCAGATGTATCCTGAGGCATAGTGATGGGAGCAAGCAAACATTGTTAGGGTTTGAATGCTGAACGCTGCTGTCCCAGAGCAGTGATTTGTGAATAATGTATTGTAATGGCTGGATGGTGCAGGAGTGGAAACGGTACAGGATTAAATGGGAGGAGGAGTTTGGCATTGCCCTGGGGAGCTGTGCCGGGATAGAGGTGGTCCTTGTTCTCCTGGAGCAATTTTGAAGAGTGATCTGCTTTAGAAAAGAGCAACAAGAAGTGGCTTGTTCTCTCGGGTGCAAGCCTCTGAGAGGCCGTCGTTCCTCTGTGGTGCCACTAACTTCCACGCAACCCTTCACAAAAGTGAAAGATCTCATCTGTTCAGTGGAAGCTGGAGGGAGGACAGAAGACATGAAACACAGAATGCTCCAGACGTATCCCAGCCTGGAAAAATTTAGTTTTAGGTTTGCTTTCAAAGTTTAGAATAACCCTGAAAGAAACTATAGATCGTTAATGATTTCTATTAAAGATCTCATTATAAAGTAAGCAGATGATTCAGACTTGTTTGGAAATGCATTTTTATTGGGAAAAAATGAAGTACATTTTTAGTTGTTAGTTGTCTGGGCTTTTTATAAAAAGACATTTTGTTCTACAAAATATTATTGCTTTGCTATATATGGTTTGTGGTATAAATAGCAGCCTAGCAGATTGTCAGAATTCTTTTCCTTTGAATGACAATAATTAGTTGATTTGAAAATTATCTTTTTACAGAGTGTTGCCATATATCGTATACGCAGGGTACAGAAAAACTTAACTTTCTCTTAACTTTGAGAGAAAGGTGGGGAGGGAATCTGCAGTAGGAAGGCCAAGCTGGATGGTTTAGAGTGCTTATTGAACAGAGTTTTGCACATGCCAAAGTTAAATGGTTTTGAAGTTAAATGTGTTTGTTGACGCAGATTTCTAGCAGTTTGATCATGTTTTGCCACTTTGAATGGTTTGCGGTTCCAAGTACAAGCGTTAGGTCCGGAGCTGCCCTGTGAGCGAGGGGAATTGTTTCGCTATGAAGGTGTTAGAACGGCGCTGAGGCTGGTGTCTGGGGAACGGTCATCAAAAAAGCTTGATGCGTCTTTTGTAAGACTGTTCTTACTGTAGTTGCTCCAGAACAGATATAATTGCTCCTGCTACTGGAATTTAAATTTTAAGCGATCGTTTAGCATTAGATTATCCATTGGTGCTGGCATCTGTTTTTGTATTTATTGCCCAGTTTGTCTCTTTGCACAAGAAACATTGATTCTCTTGAAAAAAAAAAGTATGAAAAACTACAGAAGAACGTATGAAAAGGCTTTCCTAGTTAGGCTGAAAGATGAAGGTGGTGTTTTTTCTTGACCGGACTTTTCATATGCTCTAATACTGCCTGCTGGGGAGAGGGGGACTTCAGTAGGAGCAAAGTTGTTTCCTTTTCACAAAATATATGGTGTACACAGATTTATGAAGAATTAGGTATTTAGACTGGAAGACAGTCTGGCATTATCCCAGTTTTGTCAGAGTTGGCTGAAAGAAAATGTAGGTTTCCCATTAAGAATGATTATAGGGAAAATATGAATCTAACATTTTTTAAAAAATAAAAACAAAATTAAGCTTGTGCAAAATTCTATGCATGCTTTTGTATTTTGGTTGAAATGCAACAATTTTAGCACTGTTTTCAGAGTTTCAAATTTTTGAAAAAAGATGTCTGCAGAAGGCAGATGTTTTTCATTATTTTTAGTTAAAAACTCAAGCTATCTGAAGACAACAACAAAAAATTTTTGAAGAGGAAAATTCAACCCTACAACTCCCTTGTGTTATTCTAACCTGTCCTGACAGCAGGGCCCTTCAACAAAATGAGATAAACAGTTTAACTGAAATGTTTGTTTGGAGAATCAATCAATCAAGTTCAAATCCTCATTTACCAAAATTCAAAGCTAGAATTAATACGTTTTTAGCTTAGCTGTTAACTGAGGTGGTTTAGGATTGCCTTTTTTTTTCTCCTTTACTGTCTGACATCATTTTTGCTTGTTCTACTCCCTTACAAAATCAGTTGTCAGTAATTTGTACTTGTGATGTGTTGCGTGACACTAAGAACCTAATAATTCTTTCTGCTGTCCTCGGAAGTACTGACACAGGCGATCTGAAATTCAAATGGCACGTCTAGGCCTCCGTTCAGGCCTTTGTTATTTGTGCTGGCTCTCAGATTTCCCACGCCAACACACCTGGAACCATAAATGTGTCCTTTTGAGAGCACAGAGAAACTTTACAAAGGTATATAAGATGTCATGCTAGTAGGAACCATGTCTGTATAGGCATTTTTTCCACTCTAACATGCTTAAAATATGTAACTATGTTTGAAGAATGTACTACTAGAAGTAATATCACACCTTCTGGCCATATTTTGAGAGGAGGAGGTTGTGTGTTTTCTTTTTTTCTTTCACAAGAAGAAAGAGGAAGCATTTCAATACAGAATGTTGCAAAGGGAGTAGTCTTGACCGTTTTCAAGAGCATGAGTTGGGAGACTGAATTTTGTCTTTGCTGTTTGCAGGAGTGAAAGAGCTCGCTGGATTACAGTGCTTGGACGAGACAGAGACGGGCAGAAAACAGACAGAACGAGTAAGTTACAAGTACCAAGGTTCTGAGCACTCTGCCATGAGAATGGAAGTGCACTGCCCCTTAGTGGGGACTTGAGCAAATGTAGAGTGTAAGTGTCCTCAAAAATGTCAATCCCCACCCCCCACCCCTTGGGCTCTGTTACTTTAGTATACGTGAAGTTGTCATCTCTTCCTTCGCCACAGGGGCTTCTTTGAGGAGTTCTGTTCTGCCCAGTTACTTCTGTTTGCATTCATTAACACTGGTTTGGTTGCTTGTTTCAGTCTCTTAACAAAAGAGCAGAGCCCCTTCCCTTATGTGTTTAACCAAAGTTTGTTTGTGTGTAATTGCTCAGGTAGGAAGCCATTTGCATCATTTGCTGCCACCTTTGGTTGGGGGGAGGGGGTATATGCTAATATATGGAAATTTTTAAAATCAATTATGTTTTTTTTTAAATAGAGGATTTGTTATAGGAATTGTGAAATTCAGCCTTTTTTTTTTTCCTTCCACAGCTTTGACTCAGGTAGAGATCATCAGAACTTACACAGCAAAGCAGTCAGACGAGCTGTCTCTTCAAGTTGCTGATGTTGTTTTGGTTTATCAAAAAGTAAATGATGGTGAGTATTTTGTTGTTAGTAACCATCTGTCACCACTGGAGATGAATCCAGCTAGAAGAACTTGTTTCCTAATAGCACTGGCCAGACCATGAATAAAGGTTCAGCTTCCAAGAAACTCTTGAGCATTTAGGTTCAGGTTTCTGAAGGACGGCCTCTGTTCAGGCAGCAGATGTTCAGAGTAACGCGTCGCCTGTCCTGACTTCTATAGATGAATAGTTGGGGAAGGTATGGGTTGGTTGGTTTTGACATGTGGAATGTCCACAGATATGAAACTGAATTCAATCTAAAAACATGGAGTTTGGGCATTTTATTGAGTGAGCACCAGGTTTGTCTGAGTAACAGCAAATACGCAAACTATTAGTCATGTCATACACTGCGTCGCTGCCTGTTAAGGGTCCGACATTTTTTTTTTTTTGCCTAAGTTTTCCATAGTATCATCAAGTACCCTGAGATCAAACTTGATTCTTGCCTGGACATGCAAGTTATTCGACTTCTCATGATGTCCTAACTCAGTGATGCTTGAAGCTGTCAGCACTTGGAGTACTAAATGCTAGCTTAGTGATGTTACTCAGTATTACATGTGAATTCAAAGGTCCTATCAATTTTGCCTGCACTGCTTTCTTTAGATGGCAATTTTTTGATACTATTTATATGACTTCAAATAATATATTTGAAGTACAATATATGTAAGAAGTACAGTATTAATATTTTATATTTATTTTTACTTTGTTGTTCCTAGTCTTCCTGTATTAAAAACAAAACAAGAGCCTCTGCCTAACCTACCTTAATCTTGGTGCTTTACTCACTGTGAAGATAAATGCATTGTGTGACTTGAAAGTTCTGATAAAGTGTCTTTAAAATTCCTTGAGAAGGTTTGTTGCTCCTTGTCTGTTCCCACCTGCAGGTTGGTATGAAGGGGAACGACTGCGGGATGGTGAAAGAGGTTGGTTTCCCATGGAGTGTGCTAAGGAAATCACGTGTCGTGCCACAATTGACAAGAACATGGAGCGGATGGGACGTTTACTTGGACTTGAAACAAACGTGTAGCTGGCTTTTGCTTTTTCATACTATACTACAGGATTTGCACTAACTGCTGTCCGTGGGGCATGGCTGCACGCACTACAGCTCGCGCATGGAAGGTGTGGGTCACAGATGCATAAACACTAGTAACAGCACTGACGTTTCAGCTAGCCCAGTAGCAGATTTCAACTAGAAGCAGTTTCTTAGGCATTGGAGCTCAACCATGCATTTTTTTTACTCAGATTCCCCTTTCAACTTTAGTTTCTTAATCCCTGCTCTTTACATATTCTTTTGCCATCTATTTTTTGATCATTTTGACTTAGTTTCTTTTAAAATAATCACACCTCTGGTAGCAGACTGAGCACAAGAAACTCACCAAATACATACATTGAGCTGGAGGTGAACAGGAGCACAACACTGGCCGGGGAGGGGGTTCCTGCTCCTTAGAAACTGCAGCATTAAGTTCCCAGTACAAGAAAGTGTGTTTAGTGAGATACTTCCCCATTGCGTAAAAATCTTCATTTAACCTGAACTCGACTAAACAAGCACGTAATTCATAAAGGCCTACCTCTGCAGCACAAACCCAGGGAAGAGCCAGAGTTGTTAAGACACAATTAGATCACTCTAATCAACATTAGCAAAGCTGACACAAGCTCTAGGGAAGAAAGCTGTACAAAATAATGATGTTGAGTATCTTGTTCTCAGATCCATTTTAGCATCATTATCAGACTCAAGTTGCGCTTGTTTTCATTAACAATATTCTTTAATATAAGCAGTTGTGAGCTCGTTCAGATCCTTCTATCAGGTGTTCCTGTGTCATGTTGTTTTCTGCAGGAATATTTTTTTAAAAAAAACTCATAGTTTTTACCAAATGAGTAGCAGACACCTGACAGAATGGCCTTTCTGCTCTCAGCTGTAAAGGTTCTTTTAGCTCTGAATGCCTTTCTGGCAGCATGGTTGCTTTTCTAGCATCTTTTGGTAGGTTGTGCTTTTAAAGATTGAGCCACATTTTTAATACTTATCAAGTAATTTCAGGCCGCAGAGAAATAGCCATATGCATAACGCATGTGTTTTCTTCTCACTAGCATCATCGACTTGAGTCTTAAATGCCACTGTGCTCTGGTTCAGACTTCAGCTGCCTGCACTCAGAGGATTTTTTGGTATTATAAAGGCATGCAACTGCTCAAAATGGGTCCGTTTTGTTTCAGTTTTCCCCATGTGTTTAGCTAGGCCTTCATATTAAGTTATTGCTGCAGAAAACATGAAGTACTTTTTTCTGATTTTTTTTCTTTTTTGCTCTTCTGTACTAGAGGAGATGATTATTTCCTTCTGTGGAGGCAAAAAGTTCAACTGAACTTCAGTTTACTGAACTTCATCTTTAGCATTTGTTAGCATCATGCTGAATCCACAGGCAAAAAAAAAAAGAGGGAGTAGTAAGACCTGTACAGTTTTAAGCTGCCCAGTCTGCTCATCTCAATGCATAAAAGGTAAGACCACCACTGAGGAAAGACTTGGAAATAGAGAGCTCTTGGTATTTTGTCTTTGCCTTCTCCCGCTACAGTGTGACTTGATGGCACTGGCTGCCTCAGGCAAGAGCTGAGGAGGGAAGGAGAGCAGGAGAACACAGTACTGGGCCCTCGCCTTCGGGGCGCTCAACATGGTGCTGCTCCACACGTGCTCTTCTCCGCTTCCGGGAAGAGCGGTCACAATTGCACTACACACAACACCTACATTTTTGCATCTGCAGTTTAGCTTTGGAATTTCACAGAAACAAAACCGAACCACTTAATGTTGTGTGAACAAAATGCACTCAAAAATGAAGTAAAATTCAGTGCATCTTTTCTGTATATAGGTGTGACAGTTTGTACTATAAAAATCTTCACCTTTTTAAGGTCTGGCTCATAACTCAGAATTGAACACATTAAAATGAGGGAAAAAGTTGTAGTACAAAGGCTTTCTTTGTCACATTGCCAGTGTTTTTTAAAGGGGCTGGATGTTGTTTTATATCCTGTAATATGTTGATTTGTGAATGACTGTTTATAAATATGTACTTCTGTAACAATTAAAAATCAATTAGGAAGGCAATAACTTTGTACAAAAAATACTTACTTACCTTGATAGTCTGACAGTGGGTTTAGAGCCTTGTGAATTAATTTATGTGGACTGATAAAATGGTAATGATAAAAACTGTAAAATGAACAAAGTCTTATTTAACATAGTAAAAATACTGCTAATATTTTAACAAAAATTTATTGTACACAGGCAGATGTTTAACACTTAACTGAATGTATAAATCCAGGCATTAATTTTATTCAGATTTTTAATACACTGTATATATTTTTTCATACCTTTTTCCAAACATGCTGTATTGTTTTTTAAAGCCAGTTTTCCTATTCTCAGACACAGTTCTTCAGGAATTAAAGACTTACGATTTTATAGGACAACAATCAATAAAATCCTTTTAAATCCTTACTAAAAAAAGCTTTGATTTTTCTTTAAGAAGTGTCACTAACCTGCACATTGTTAATGTCATTCTTGTCAGAGAGGTTAAATCTGTTCTGTAACCTGTGGGGTTTTTAAATTTTGTTTTGTAAAGATAACGCTGTTGTGTCCTACTTCATCTGTCACGGGCATACATGTAAATGGGATCTGTGAAGTAAGAGGTCCAGGAGGACAGCTCATCTCAGAGTTCGGGAAGAAACCACAGAGCTGCCTTGCACAATCGAGTGGTCCCTTGTGTGAAGGAGCTACGCTGGGAGGGGGCGATGGGAAACCAGCAGCAGCAGCGCAGCCCTCAGGCCCATCCCCTCCTGGCCACAGCACCGCTCGGGAGCTGGCTCAGGCATAGCAGCTACACGCACCTGGTCCCCTAGTTTGTTTGGGCACCTGCAAGGTGCCTGAACAAAGGATTCAAAACAAAACAAAAAAGCAGGGGGGCCTTGCAGACCTGATGAAGCAGCACCTCCTGAAGGGCACTGAGGTTTCTAGGGAAGCAGCTGCCACCCTTGGTGTTTTCTAAGCTACCCAGCAACATTCCAGGATACATAAGCTCCCATGCACAGAATTTAAGCACAAAATAAAAGCCTACACAGCACTGTGGTTCATGTGGCACCAGGCCTACAGTGCATGCCTGGAACAGGCATCCAGCCTGCACAAAACACTGGGAACTGGTCTGGCCTCTTAAAATCTTTGACTTTCATGCTAATCTTAATGACTTCTTAGCTCTCAGACATTGGAAATTGAAGGTATACCAACAAGCATATATAAAAAAACTTGCATAAACAAGTTTTCAGAAGGTAATTTTTTTTCTTCTAGCAACTTCCCAACACTTTTATCTTAAAAGTCATCGTTTCTTTTAACCCTCATTTGTTCTGCCCTGAGCATTGCTATTTCAGAGGGAATGACCTAGAAGTCGCTCGTTGCTTGCACTGACCCGAGGCACCAAGGATGATGCTCGCAGGGCCCAGCACGGTAACTGTCATCAGTGCAAAACCACACAGAGCAAGAGCACTCGGACACCCCGCACACACCTGAGGCCCTGACACGAGTACCTCCTTGCGACACAACACAGCTCAGTTTGTCACTGTAAAATTAACTTTCATTTTTACAGGGCTTGGAATTTGTATCCCTTATGCTAATAACTTCCCTGATCAGGTTTTAAGTTGACCAACAATAAAAGGTTGTAAGAAAAAAGTCTCAGGCTTGTGCATTCTCCTCACAGACACCAAGGACAGCCCTGACCATCAGCACCTCCAGGAAAAGGAGCCCCGTGCCTCCTGGGGAGCCTCAATGCTGACTCCAGCTCTGCAGCCTCCTGAAGGCCATCAGATGCCCCCTCACCCGCAGACCAGTGCTCACCTGAACTTCGCCTGTCTCAGCACTTCCAAATGCTCATACAGAACAGTTACTAAGTCTTTTCTGCATCTTTATCACACCATCCCTTCAAAACAATAGTCATCTACTGAACTTTTTTAAAAAAATGCTATAATGGAGTATTGATTTCTTTAATGCCAAAGAATAAATTTGTTCTCCAGTATGCAGAACTACTTTGCTAGAAATAAGAAAGTGACGGTAACACCATGCTTTAGCCAACTACACAACCAACTGAAATGCAGTTGTTGTGCAGCATCCTAGTTACATGCACATACTGTGCATCTCTGGAATATATTCACCCCCTGCCCCATGTATCCCATTTCTAAAGCAATATTTAGTCAAACAACTGGACAGAACACAAGTGTTAGAGCTAGAGTAAAAGTCCATGCCAAGACTGAGGAAATCTGAGGAGGTCTCATTCCCTGGGAATTACACAGCACACAGTGGTGGCTCTTAGCTCTACTTCAGTCTGCAAATCATTTCAACAGCTGTATCATAACAACACAACGCTATCACTTAGGCAAGCTGGAGTTGACAAAGGACAGGAAGCATTAATTACCACCACTGAATTCCGTCTCACTCCCTAAGCCAGAGTTCCAGAAAATGCTAGAAACTCTTAACAGGTGAAACAGCCTTTGCTAAGCGCACAATGAACTGGGAAGAGAAACACTTATGATCTGTGGCTAGCTATATAAAAAAGTTAAAAACTACTTTAGCATAGATTGCTTAATAACCTGGTGCTTGGGAAAGGCTAGTTTTCAAACACTTTGAAGAACACAGGTCTCTGATGCTCTTCCACTTAAAAAGGTACATGAAGCTACAAGCTTTAAGCACAGCTGGGAAAGTAGAGCTCATACTGTCACTTACACATTAATCACATCGCTTTGTCAGCAAAGACCTGACCACACCAACCCCTGACCACCTCCGTGTGCTTTACACCTGGTGGTGACCCCAAGATCCACCTTATAGCTCCCAATTCTCCACAGCTCTGCGCGTGTTGGGGATAGCGGGTCTGGAGGAGCTGCCATCTCGCTTTGATTTGTTCAACCAGTGCTGCTGTTCGCATCTGGGCTCCCTCTATTGCTTGTGGTTGCCCTTTGTTACGGAGGCGTTTAGGGATCATTTCTCCTCAGTGCTGCAGCAAACAAGGACAATGGGAACAACACACGTACCGCCAGGAACCCTGGTCTCCCTCC
>VXAL01016481.1:265682-354053 GCA_013399475.1 Chauna torquata | reverse complement strand
AATGGACCAAATCAACTACCAGCTTTGACTTTCTCAACAGCCACTGACCACAATTCAGTCATATCACAAAAACATGATGATGAGACAGAAACATACCTCTTCTTCCAAAACAATATGTCTGATAAGTGCTGCTATAAGGTCAAGGTCAACCTTGTCATCGTCCATCATTTCCAAGGCATCTATAGTACTTGCTGAATACCTACAAGCATCAAAAGCATGCGTATTGGTAACTTACATACAAAGTCATGCACTCGCATCTGTTACAACATTCTGCAATCACTCATCTATGTAACCTACTACTGTTCAATTTCTTTCTTTCTTTCTTTGGAGGTACAATAATTGAACAGACATTGCACTCTTGAGATTTAGTTTACTGCAGTTACTGCCAGTTTAGAATAGTAACTTTAAGGATTATGACTGAACTGTATTTGGAGCATTTACATGATCTCTTTACTCCTCATGGATTATCTAGGATCTAAACGACCAGAGTTGACCCTTCAATTTATCCCTCCCTCACAGTGAGTACAGAAGGCATCTCATCTACTCAGCCTTTTGTTTTCATGAAACCTAATACCAATTACCAATTTGTTTCGAAGACCTGGTTGGGAAAGTGACGGAGGAATACAAATGGGTAAGTGGAGCATGCGATAGAATAGACAGCATTGAGGACTTGTTCTCTTAGGAAAGGGATGTAAAACTGAGCCACCTATATTAGTTATTGTTGCTAAGCTGGATATATAGAAAGTCACCAACTGCAGAGGTAAAATAAGACAGGTGAAAAACAGAAAGATGCTGTTCCTGAAATAAACCTGCCTGGCCACCAAATTAACCCGCTTACTCAAATGCCAACACAGTCAAATGCTGGCAATCAAAAAGAATGTCTCAAGCAGAGAATCTCTGCTGGGTGTTGAAGAGGCAAAGTGATTTAGCTTGGTTTTAAACCACTCCAGAGGAGCGTTAAAATATTCGGAGGAAACGTTTTTTGGAAAAAAACAAAGACCATTAGCACATTTTGAATTATGTTGATTATGAGACTAAAATATTGTGAGATCTATAACAAAGAAAGACTGAAAAATGGCAGAATTCATAAGAACAGAAGTAGGGACCAAAGCTCAAGAAGCCTAACTTTTATGGTGAAGACTGTAATGGACAATACCAACATCAATAGCAAGTGATTCTGACAGCTGTAAGTTCTCTCACACCTTGCACATGCAAAGGAAGCTAGTTCTCTGTGACAGACTCTAGATCACTCCAACAGTCACTAGCCAACTGTACTGGCAATTCCATCATTATTGTCTTCCACAGTAGCAAGTATCACATTATTAATAAAAGCACAGTATTAAAACACAGCACAAATTTAAGTTTCTCAGTTGAGATGCATCTAAAAAAACTTAATGCAAAAAAGTAACTCGAGAACAACCTGCCCCGCAGCTGCCTTAAATATTCTGGCCATCGTTCCTTGTAGATTTCCTCTTTTTCTTCTTTTTCTGGTCTGCTTATATGCCCTTGCATGAAGCCTTTCTTCCACCGTGGCCGACGGTCTGTGTTTTCCGGAGTATATCTTTAAACAGAAATAACAAATAAATAAACTTTGAAACTAAAGTCATTTAATCCAGCTGCATAGTAGTATTCCATACTGTGGACAATATGCAGTTCTTTAGCTGTACCATGTAAAAAGATTATTGGATTTTTTTCTTGTAATAGGTTTTTTTTTTTTTTTAATATAAATAACAGGTACTATCTCCAGTAAGTGTGAAAAATGAGAACAGGTNNACAGGTAAAAAAATTTTAAACGTAAAAACTAGCTTAATTTATCAGCCTGAAAATTCACCACACCAAGAGAAAGAAAACAGAACGTTTTTTTCTTCCTCAAACCAACATTTCCAGGTTGCTACGCGCCTATTTAATTACTGTAAAAGCTACTGAACTTCTCTTGAAAGGTCTTCTGCAACAAGATGCCTGCTATCCATTCTAAGTTTTCTTTTGAAAAAACCCAACTAATTTTTCAACAGGTTATTTATACTGAGGTAATCTTTGAACAGACATACTAAGCAAAATGAAAAAACAAACAAAATACTATCTATACTGGTGTTCAGAAAGTACACTTACCTCAACTTCTCAATTACATCTTCAAGAAGATACTCCACCACAGGGAAAGTGAACCCAGGTATGTGAATCATTGGACAACCATCTATCGAGAAAGACATAAGACAGTTTTTAAACAGCTAATAAAATACTGTATTGAAATAACAGTCATTAAACATTCTTCACTGTTTTTGCAACATAGTTTTCAAGTCTACAGTTTTTTTTTTTCTCCTCTTCTTTAAATTCTCATGGAAGATGTCAAATTCAATTCCAAATAAAGTGACTGAATAAAAAAAGCATTAGGTATCAAGCAGTATACTGTTCTCCAGCATGTTCATCTGTTTCCCGTTACAGGATAACACTTGAAGAATGAAGATCTAAAGGCTTCACTCTATTTGCCCACTCACACCATGACTTCTAAAACACGGTAAATATCAGTAAATATTTAATATGAAAATACTCTGGAGATAATGTTTCCACAGTATGTCTGAGTAACAAATACAGAAGCAACATATGCTCATGGTGAGATAAAATTAAGGGAATAAGTATCTCCAGCAGCAGGCAACTGTTTGTAAAAAATGAAATCATTAATTCTTTTGATAAAAATCCATCCTAAAACCTGAGAACTTCATTATGCCATAGAAGCCTACATTATTTAGGAGGAACACTCATAGGAAGCATTTCACCTACCAAAATATTCCGAAAACTTCTCTGCATTTAAAGTAGCACTCATTAGTATTACTTTCAGATCCAAACGAACATTCAGAAGATCTTTAATAATGCTCATTAAAACGTCTGATTGAAGATTTCTTTCATGAATTTCATCAAGGACTACATGACTAATACTGGACAAATGCCTAAAATAAAAGAGCAAAAAATTAAACATTTGCTTTTAGCAAAAATAAAAAACAGAGTAGAGTGATAGAAATAGCTCATTAGTCAAGTCATTTGATAATTGTATTAAGTTTCTTATTAAATAGGAAAACTTACTTATCTGACTGGAGCCACTGTAGAACAATTCCTGTGGTACAGTATAAAATTGAACCTTGCTTCCTTGGTAACCGACTGGAAGAAATACATTAAGAATTCTTCAGTTCTCTTCTTTATTTTACAAAGTACTTAATAAAAAGCTTAAAATCAAAATGCAGATAGTCATTATAACATCATGAAGTGTGCCTCATTCTCCAACTTGCTCACAGCTCAAGTAGGGGAACAAGGTTTTAGGCCACAGTTGTAGCATTTTCGTTGATGGGAAATGAACTGCTTGTAATCTGACAGAACCTCTGACTTCATTTCTCATCCTTCCTACATTGACCTGCTGAACCCAGATTCTTCCACCTATCTACACTCAGCACAGATGACAGCTAGAGACTAAATATAGAGTACTGTAACATTCTTGATTAAGCAGTATAGAAAAATATGAGATTCTACAAACTAGCCCTTCAAATTACAATGCTGAAAGGACTGAGATGTCATCTCTCATCAGCAGTTTTTCCATCAATGGTAAGTGAGGTTTCATTGTTTGCTGGTAAGATTCCAGGTAACTTTTTCGAATTACAGATGACTCCAAATGTAGCAACTTTTGTTCTACGGCACTATGTCTATGAACCCTTGACAACAAGCCTAATTTGATTACCTCATCTCAATGGAATTACTAAGTGTACCAAATACATAAGTTTCCCCATAAATATGGCTTTTGGAATTCTCTCCTTTAGCATTTCAATTTTTCCTTGAAATTCATGGATTAGGGACATCAGTTTTATCTCTATCTATACCAGAGTCTTTTAGAAGAGCTGAAAAAAGGACTTAATAGAGGAAGTACAGCTTGGTGCTAACCAATCCTACACAGACTAAAGTTCAGAACTGACTTAGCATATCAACCTCAAATCGCCCATTTACATGCTACACAGAATATAATAACTACACACAAACTTCTTGCTAATTTTCAAAAACTTTATTCCCTGTACCAGCTACTCAGAGGCATTCCTTTTGGAGAAAATATGAGAATAAAAGCACTTGTCTGCATTAAGAACTACTTCTCAATTTTTTCTTGTTTGAATAACAATAGATACCACTATACATGAAAGAACAAAAACTGTCAAGAGAGCATCTCTTACCTCTGTAGACGAATCTGGTATCCTGTACTCTTGCCATTACCGCATGCTTCTGCCCTTTCAGCAGCAACTCTCTCAGCAACCTTTAAAAAAAAAAACATAATCCATTTTATATATATATACACACACACACACACACACACATATATATATAAAAAGAAAAAAATACAAGGCTGATCTACGATTTAGCTACTCATCAGTAGGAAACACCTAGAACCACGATGTAACGTAAACAAGAAACACACCCTGAAAACCACTTTTTCCTCTTGTATTGAGAGCAGTGTTTCCCCCCAGCAGCTCAAGAACAGGTTTGCAACCCAAGATACATTTTAGAGGAACATAACCATTTAGGCATTAGCAATACACTCTTCCAGAACGCACCACCCCTTTCAGCATGCTGAGCTTTTCCTCATGGGAAGTAAGGTTCTATAATCATTTGATATTTAACTATCAAGAAGAGCAATTACTGTGCACTGAAAAGCACTTTCTTGCTCATTAACGTACTTCCAAAGGCTCTGACACAACATTACTGTTTATTTTAATTCACACTTGCACTGCCCAAGTCTATTAAAATCACCAATATAAACCATGATTAAATTCAGGGAAAAATGAGGTATACAGTGCTAGTACTCTAATCACTACCAAAACTTACAAAATGTCAAATTAGTATATATTAATAAAATTGTTATTTCACAGAATCAGAGAATGGTTAAAGTCGGAAGAGACCTCTGGAGATCATCTAGTCCAAGCCCCCTGTCAAGCAGGGTCACCTAGAGCACGTTGCACAGGATCACATCCAGGCAGTTTCTGAATATCTCCAGAGAAGGAGACTCCACAGCCTCTCTGGGCAGCCTGTTCCAGTGCTCTGTCACCCTCACAGTAAAGAAGTGTTTTCTCATATTCAACTGGAATAGAATCTATTAAGATTGAAAATGAATACACAAAAATCAATCTTTACTGTCCACTACAGGCTGAATGCTAATCTCAAGCTTTAAATTTAGTATGATGACATATGAAAGTCAATCAGTTTCTCTGAGAGGTGTATAGTATCCATCTGGTCATTTGGACTTTTTCCAGATCTTAAACTTTGAATAATCTACCAGATTGTACACTCAGCTAATAAACTTGCCCTATAGCTTAGGCCCAGTAAGAAATCTATTTTCACTCAAAGATTCTAAGACAGTAATTTTATCTCAGAGTTACTGGGAGGGAGGACAACCAAAAAAACAAGCGAACAAACAAACAAACAAACCCAACTGTAAGAGATAAGTTACTGAGTTTGTCAAAGTGGTACTTACTGAGATAGCACTGATCCTCCTAGGTTGAGTACAAACAATCCTGCATGTAGACCCTTTCCCTCGCTCTATGTAATCATCCAAGATGAACTGTGTAACTTGTGTAGTCTTTCCACAACCAGTTTCACCACTTATCACAGTTACTCGATTATTGTTTATAAGGTTTACAAGTTCCTGTTTCCAAACAAAGAGAAAACATTTGCAAGCATTATGGTCAAATACAGATTTTAGAAGTACTATGATAATTCTCTACTACTGTGAGATGAACTTATAAGAAAACATTATAGCAACCAAAGAGATACTCATCTGTTTCTATTAATATTAAAATTTACTTTAAACCACACAGAAGTGATTTCTGCACATTTGGACGTGTGTAAGGTTGAAAGTGTATCAAACCTGAACACCAGTTTTAAATACTTAAAAAGCTGTATGAGAACAACATGAAATAACTAAACTGAAAGCCTGAAATACATTTTCAAACTTTTCTCCCCACACTTGCCTTCTGTGTACCTTTGGTCACCGAAAACAAGCATTTTCTCTGCTGGATTGACTTTCGGACTGCACTAATAAAAAATTTTCAGCACAAAATTTTAACATTTCTTGTACCAACAGTAGCAGATTTCTTACACTCCCAACCTCTACCTCCCAATCCAAAGGGCTGTAAAGGGGAGTAAAACTGTTTCAAGAAATAAACACTAACAGGAAGGACCACGTTACGACAAATACATTAACTTGAGAAATGAAGTTCACTAATCATTCACTGAATCTGTAAAAGAAAGCGTAACAGAATACTCGTAATTTCTATTTCATATACGCGACATCAAATGAAGAATTAGTGTTCATTAATAATAACCCATGCTATCACTGATTTTATGCTCTCACTGGGAAATTAATGGCTGCAACAGCTAACAGTACTGCTGTTATGTCAGTGATTAAAAACGGAAGAGGCTTAATCAGTACTGCATTCAATTCTAAACTGGGCTAGTGTTCAACAAATCGATGCAAATTTATATATACAAAATAGAAGAAATCATAACAATTTACATAGTGGTCAATTACTTTACACAAAATCCAAGTAATTAAGAATGTTCCAGAAGCTTAACGGGCAGAGAAAGAAGACCTACACTTTTAGAAAATGTTCTTAAACGCATTTATCATCCAAAACCATTTCCAAGAATAATGCCATCCTTACTGATAAAATTGTGTATAAACCCAGAGTGACTTCCTGCATTATGGTGAAGCAATGAACCTGAGATACTCTCTGGGAAGAAGGGAAACTAAAGTCAGAACTCTGAAAGGTTCAGCACCTTCACAAAAGGCAACAAAGATTTCCTGTTAGTCCCAATTACACAAAATTTTTCTTCTACTTTACAAAAGAAATGCATCTTCTTTCAAATTAAATATACATTTACCTGTCTCATCCCATACGAAGGGAGTTTCTCTCGGAATCTCTGAGAAAAGAGAAAGTAACAGTACACGTTTTTAAACACTGTTTCAATTTAAACACTGTTTCAACACTGAAGTAACGTAACAGATTTCATCTATGATCTAGACTAAACTGAGAAATAACAGGACAAACTGCTCAGCTAAGACTGAACAGGCCCACTAGAAACAAATTTAATTCTATGGATGTTTTGAATTTCATTAAATTTAGCAAAAATAGTTAAAAACAGTTCAGAACACAGAGAGGTATGTATATGCAGTTGAAAGACTAGGGCCTTGAACAGTGGTTCTCCCATTTGATAGATGCTAATCCTGTTTCATTTGACAGCTTTACATAGCACCATCAGAATAACCCGAACTACATTTTTGAGAGGTATTCCTTCAGAGCCTACTGTCCTACTTTTAGTTTTATACAAAAATGCAGGGATAAAATCTTTTAAAAAAAAAAAAAAAAAAGAGAACCAAAAAACTCCACCCAACTAAACAATGTGTATACTTAAAATTTTGGATTTTAAGCAATCAAAAATTATCGCTGACAATCTGTTTTCTGATCACTGTCCCATTGACAGGAATGCATTTTGTAAATTCTGGTGGTAATTTTTTGCCAAAGTAACATCTTGACAACTTTCCAGTAAAGTAATTAGAAGAAGTTATGTTTTCTGGTGGGTTTGATTTACAAAAAAATAAAATCAAAAGCTTTTCCTTAACACATGGGGAAGTACCTGCATTTCAATGTATCTAGGATCAGATTTTTTCTTTCTTAAATCTTCTTTAAGTTGCTCATCTAAATCAGCATCTTGCTCGTTTTTTTCAAAGAGATATTCCACATCCCGATCAAGAAATGTTTTTTCCAAGATTGGTCTCTGTTTTATAGGAGCTTTTTCAGCATCTGGTTTCACTTTTGCAGGCTGTTCTGGAGTATGCCTGAAATAAGTGCAGGGAACAGAAACTTCAAAGATTATCCAATACATGCTTGGGCACAGAGAAAAGTACACTGAACCATTCCAGGCAAATCTAAAATCGTTTTTTGAGACATTACATCCACAAGTTATTTGACCCCTAAGCTGAAGAGAATACGGCATATATCATGAAAACAACTGAAGTCTGAAAGTTGCCAGTCATCAAAAATTTTACAAGTTATCTACAACTGTAATGTGTTCTTTTGCATCAGAAAAACCTAACATAGCAACAAAACATCTCCTACAAACTGCTGCTTAACGAGCTGTCAGAACCACTGCCCTGTAACTGGATCTTTCACCAAAACAGAGACCCAAACACATCACATCAGTGGACTGAGAGCAACACGTGACCACCCATTTCACTGCTGTTACTTAAAGTCCTATAAGAAAAAGCGTTAAGAATGGACCCTACCTCACAGAGGCTGAGAAAACATTCCAGCGCTGCCGAACAGAAAAAGGAAACCAAACGCTACCTCTGGACGAGTACTTCCAGAGGCCACAGGAGCTTAGCAATTCCATATATCTACTGTAGTAGGCCTGGAGACCAACTAAAGGGTTTTATGATTTTAAGTAAAAATTTAAACACTCCAAGAGAGAGCTTTACAGCAATGGTTACAAGTAACCCTTTCAGTATGGCTATAGACATGGCAAAAATGAAGCGTATTTATTAACCTAGTTCACCCGCTAAAAGGAAAAATTGTCCAATGCATCTTCTGACAGTTTGTATGAAGTTTGTTCAATCCAAAATAAATAAAAGCATCAGTAATTGCTTCTCTTTACCCTTCTTCATCCCCAGACCACCAGGACATGGCTTCTTGCTCTTTTTCATTTTTAGTTTGGACAGTATTCAACAGCTGCACGATTTGCTCTTCCCTGCGTTCATCCATACGCACAACGGCTCTCTAGTAAAAACAAAGCACGATTTCCATCAGCATGCATTCAGCATAGCTACACACGCTACGCGGCCAACACTCAGCCTCCACCGGCCGGGCAGACCCCACCTGCTGCCGGTCCGTCTCCTTGCTCTTCTGGCCCTGCTTCCGCGCGTACCACAGCCCGATCTCGCGGCCCTTCAGGTGGCTGGGGTGGCGCCCCCGGCCGCCGCCGCGGCCCCCGTGCCCCCCGGCGGAGGAGGAGNTCCGCTGCCTCACTTCCGCCCGCCGCCCCGCCCCCCCGCAGGCCCCGCCCGGGGCAGCGTTGGCCGCAGGTTCGAGTCCCCGGCCGGCGCGTGGGGCCCGCGGGCTGTAGGGCCCCGCGGCACGCCTGGGGGCGAAGCACAACAGTGATCAGCTGTGGCAGTGTGTTCACCGCCGCATGTAAGTCAGCCTTACATGAAAACGTCTTCTTGTTTCAATTACAGATGTAAGCTTTGATTTCCCTTCCAGGAGCGATTTTAAGGAAGCATTAAGCGCTGCTCTCTGTCGGTCATCTAGGGTGGCCACCCTTTTACCAGACGGGTATTCCTGTTGTTTCTTGTGAAAACAGAGCACACATATCCAAATAACGCCCACTTCTGGGTCTGCTGTGCTGACTGCTGCTGTACATCGTCTACTTGGTCCACATTCTCTGGAGTGTTAAAATAAACATTTTAATTTAGATAGAATTATTCACAGAATTATTAGTCTTTCCATGGTAATTAATGTTCTTTTTGTTTCCATGAATACCATTGTTCAGCTGTAGATGCTTCTTCAGTCTCATTTCCTTGCTTATTCTTTAGCCTTTTCTTCTTAGTTGTCAACTCATTATGATTTACATTTGTTTAAAAACTGCTAGCACCACATCTCTGAAATACCATGTCATGCACTGGTTTTCACACCTCTTCCAGGCAAAGGACTTCTGCCAAAGGAAACCGTTCTCATCTATCTTCTCTGCCTCCAGTTTACCTGCAGTTAGCCCAACAGTAACTGCTGACAGCAGGCCCAACAGCTCCCAGCAGCAGGATGTGTAAACATGTAAGAACCAGGTGCCCGAGTTCAAGATCTGTGTTTTCTTTTTTCCTTTCCCCTCACAAAATGCTTTAAGCACCCAAGTAGACACTTGCCTTCCTGCTAGGCTTACCCTTTTCCATGTTTTTTTTTTTTTTCCCTAAATTATTATGCTTATTTTCAGTCCTTCCCAGTGTTGTCTCTGTACTATTTCAGAAGGTTTTCCCTTTTAATCAAGTTCCAAACGATCAATGCAGTTTGCCATCCTGGCTGACTGCACAGGGAAACCCACCTCAACCAAAGCAATCATACAAAATAGGGTGGAAATAGCCTGCAAAGACCTTCAGAGAAACCCAGCAGCTTATGCTGGACACAGTTAAGAAGGGGACAGCAGTATGGGATGCATGTCAAGGGAGGAGTCTAGGAGAATACAGGCCACGCTGCACGGCAAATGGTACGACAGACTAGGCTCTTCAGGCTGGAAAAAGAATAAGGTAAGAAAAAAAGTAAGGTGAAGAAAGCCCAGTTAGCTAACTGGTGTGGGAGGAAGGCCTCAAAGCATACAAAAAATCTCAATGCTTTGTCATAGCATCTGTAGATTTTTTCCCAAAGATCACAGAAATTGATGCCAGAGGTGACGGCTGATGAGGCCTGTCCCTCCAAGGATGACACTGCGTACGGTACAGACCTACCAACACACCCAGAGCTCACCCATACATCCCAACAATGGCACAGCATCCCACCACAGCCTTGCACGGGAGAGTCTGCGCAAGAAACATGGGGTCTTCCTTCTAGTTATACCAAGTTTCAGGTACAAGGAAATGCCAGAGAAGCTCAGATTTTAATTTGAATTAACAAACAAGTAAGGAATAGAGAGCAAGATCTCTGAGTCATCACCACAAAGAGAGCAGCTGAACTTTGGGTGAGGTTACCCAGAGAGAAGAAGAAAAAGGAGGGGACCATGAACAGAGCGTACAAGGACTGGAGGATACTGAGGATGATCATCTGAAAGGCAAATTAAAGGAAGGCGTGTGGGAGAGAAATGAGAAATCTGGGAGGAAATATACTTCTTCCTTACTTCCCCTCTTCTCATCCAGCATCTGTGGCTTAACGCAGACTAGAAAGCACACTCCATGATTTCTTGCATTCGTCATCCTACATAAACTGACAGTAATTTCACAGTATTCTTCAAAAGTCTCACAGTGGCAACCACCTAGGGAGTAAAAGAGAGCCAAAGAAAATTAGCACAACATAAATCCTCAGAAATCTAAGAAATGTTAAAAGATCCCTTTATGAAATGTCACCAGCATACCTTTACAAGCTGAACAAGAAAGAACGTCACAAGTCCTTCCGAAAGGTTTTCGTCTGTGGTATCTCCTCAAAATTATTGAAGAAAAATTTCTTGGGTTACCAAAATTATTAAAGAAAAATTTCTCAGGTTACCTTGAATTTAGGAATTACAGAACTCTGAAGGAAAAACCCTCAGGAAAAAATTGACTTCACTAGGAAAAAATATGCAACTGTAGTTGCAAGAGGTAAATAAAATAAGCTCTTAGATATTCAGCTATTCACCTAGTTTATAAGTACATCGTTAGGCAAGATTTTCTTGGGCACTGGTGCCAAAAACTCCTGCAACCATGAACCTACAAAGGAAGCACCCCAGTAATGGAATCAAACTACAGGATATCTGAAACATTAAGTATAGAATGTATAAGGCCATTTAATTTGTAAAACATTATAATCAAATTAAAAAGCAAAAATTGTATTTAACTGATTTCCTCATCACTTTGCTGGAACATCCATTTTGTGACTTCAACAGCTTTACTGTTTGATTCAGCATCTCTACACGACAGTGTATTTGGACACCTAAGTAGTGCACACACTTGAAATGAATGGGATTTCAGTGCAAGAGGGAATTTCCTTCTGCACACATGTAACTACTGCAGTTCAGCTGTGTCTTTTTAACACTGGGGGGAAAAAAAAACATATGTTCTAAACAAAACATTAGAAATTCAAATATTTGCAACAGATTTGTAGATTTAGACACTGGAAAGATAGTAACTGCGCATCTATTCATGTAAAGATCATTTGCCAACATCTATGATAAGATATATTTCTTGCAATAATCTTGGTATCATTGGGCCTTTTCTAATCCTTTTACCTACTGCTCACATTCATTTTTCATCCACTTCAGTAGCACACTATCATGATGCAAAGTAATGAATCTGCACATAGTGGTTTCTTTATGTAGCATGTTCTCAAAGAGGGCAGAAGACAACATTCTCCCTTCAGTAATTTGAAGTGAGATTCCTTGAAGTCACACTCCTAATGAGGAAACATGAAATTTGTGAGGTGGACACTGAGGTGAGACACAACCAAAGAGGATCCCACGTTACAGCTCTGACTCCAGTAAGTAACCTGGCTGCTGCACACTAGCTGTACTGCAGTCAGTAGGGCTGTCTCTATGAGAAAAGATTATTTGTGTAAGGATTCAAGGTCTTTAACATTAGCTTGTTTTATAAAACAAACAGAAATGTAAAACATACAGGAGTATACACATATGGGTACTGTAATTCATACAGTAGCTATTGCTTGAGTCTAGAAAAGCAGAATTTATTCTGCTCTGAGACATCTAAATCTGCAAAATTCATTATGAGAGAGGAACATAACACTCAAAGCCTCATCTTGGAAATCATTATAGTGATACATACAGGGAAGTGAAGCCATGTTCCAGAATCTATGCATCAAACCCAAATCTATAAAGGTAAAATAACGTATACCTAACATTTAATTATTTTTTTTATGAAATTACTGTATGTTAAAATAGTATGATGTCAGATGTATTTTCTATCAAGATTAGAATAGGAAATTTACATTTCAGTACTGGACTATATCTATTATTTCGAGAAGCACAATCCTTTGAGTCACTTGGGATTTCAGGCCTGGCCCTGCTTATTACAGATTTACTTTTCTTGTAACTGTTAACTTAATGTTATCCTCAGTGTACATGAGTGGCACTCAGAGAAAACTCTAGGCCACTGAATATACTGCTTACCAAAGATTATCTCAAAAATTCTTTTGCAGTATCTTGTTTTCTATCCTTTGCATTATTCAAAAGCCCAAGTCCTAAGAGCAGGGGAAGCCCAGGGGCTGATGCAGGTCACATTTTCCACGGGATTTTTCTCAGTCAGTTGCTATGGTGTCTGAGCAGAGATGAGGTCTCTTTCAAGTCACCTTCAAACAGTCATTGACAAACACTTTGCCCTCAAATGTCAAGCTGTCACTGAAATACATAAAAAGGTCAGACAAGATAAACAACAGGAAGAAAAGGAAAAAAAAATTTTCCTTAAAAACTATTATAAAAGAAGTGCTTTAAAAATTTAGTCCAGATACATTTCATAACATGATAAATGAAGACACCTTAACACTTAGTGAATACACAGACCAGGAGCAAGTTTTCTTATACAGCAAGTTTTCTGGTGCTTTGTGCAAGGAGCTGTTATCTGCTGAATAATTACAACTTGGCTTTTCAGACACTTTAAAATGTTTAATGATGTGACACACTTTAAAGTAAAATATAAAATAATCAGACATTTGTACATGATCAAATTTACAGATTCATTAAAGAAAAGGTTTTTTTTTATTACAGCAGCAAGGCAACACTCTACAATTAGGTCAAGCTCAGGGTCACAGCTATGCAGAATTTTAATGCCTCCAAATCTTAACCCTTTCTAAATGCATCCATCAGAGCACCTGACCAAACAGAAGTTGTGACGGACTGCACCCTCCATTACCACATTGCCACCTTTTTCTGGATTGAGCATCTGTTGCTGTAAAGCAACTTTCTGCATTCCCTCTACAAACACAAAACAAAGCAATATATTCAGAAATAGCAGAATGTGTCTCTCTGCTCTATGCGTATGGATATAATTTATTCAATAGACTTACCATTGATTACTCCTTCTGCTGTAGTTTCTTGTTAAATCTGAAATATAACATAGCATCTTAGTGGTACTAAGAGCCTTGAGGCAATCTTACAAGAACCCTTGTTTCCACCTTGGAAAGGCAGCACATGAAAAGTGCACTTTGCACGGAGTGATCCATCTCTATCACAGCAGCCTGCAGTCTTTGACCCTGAGCTCTCCATCACTGTCACACTGGCACAGCCCCACTGATTGTGGTGGCAGGCCTCATTTATGTTGGTGAAGCGAGAAGGCAAGTCGTCTGCTTGTTTTTATGCCTCCATATTGAACGTTGGCTGCAAAGAGCCACATTAGTTGGCCCTTTCGCTCTGCCTGTTTACAACCCATAAAGGAATCCTGAACAGGGTTGTGCTTATTTTCCTTTGCGTGTCCCCACTGAGTGGAAAACAGGGTGACCGCAGACACCTAAATGATCATGTCATCACACATGCTACTGAAAATTAAATCTATTAATTAAACAAGCAGTGTAACTTTTAGTCAAACTGCCGAAAGTCCTGCTGGAGTCTATTTATATGTCTAGCTGAAATGAATGACAAACCCTCAGAAAATGAGCTCTCAATCAAAAAGTACTAGCATTTCAAGCATATGCAGTATATTTCACGTGAGACTTAAGGACTCCATTCACTGTTTCAGCCTTTGCTTGTCTAAATTTGACACAAAACAGAGTATTCATAGGTTTTAGGTTGATTTCAGACTTAGTTCTAGGTTCCCTGTAAGTCAGTAGAGAGATGGGCTCCTCCCGAGCGTGCTACAGGGTAGGAACCTGATCTAAGTAATCAGTCTCATTCTCTAGGTCAACACCTAAGTTAGGTCTCTAAGTCTGGACTCCTTGAATAGCTTTGTCCCTTTCTCTTAAGAAGTCACAGATCGGTTGTAACCCCCAGCTCCTGACTCAGCTCTATAGCATGAGGGTCCACCCAAGGAGGTTTGATGACAGGTTTATTGACAGCATATATATGGGCAGAAAAAAAGCTAGTGTTCCTTGTGAGCCGCTGGGATTCCTGCAGCTATCAGCAAGCTACCCACTCTCATGGCTGTGCTGCTGAAAGTACTAGCTTCACACAGGCCTTGAGGAAGAAGACGATATTGTAAAACTAATCCTTGCTTAGGGATGGTTCTAGCCTTTAAACGTGAAAAATTACTCAAATTAATGGTGATATTGTAGCTCTTCAACCATTTCAAATGCTGCCTTATCTGGATTGAGTGCAACTATCTGCAAGGCAGATAGGAATTCTTAACTTACTAAGAGATCATGGAGGCAGAAAAGGGCACACTTTGGTGTAACTGGCATAAAATTAACCAACATTTGACGCACTTGATCAAAGAAATGTCAAGGCATGAGAACATTTAAGTTTCACAATGTTGGACTTACAAAATGTGCATGCTTACATTTCAGCCACCCGTATTCAAAGGTCTATACAATAGCCACTTACATAGGTATTACATATGAATCATGTATAGAGCAGTAGAAAATTAAACCATTTAGATAACTTTTAATCCTTTGCTTATAACCAGTCAAATACATGAGTTAATCTTAGGCTTGTGCTACATATTTCAGGTAAATGTTTCAAGTCTGGTACATCAGCAGTAGCAGCATTGCAACAGTCATTCAAATCTTTTGAAACTTCACGGGTGTGGAGTTGTTCCCTCATTCTCTGCAGGTTCCCACAGACACACCACCCAGTGCCAACAAGCAACCAAGGCTGGTTTTTAAGACTTTATTTAGGATTCCTTTTAGACACATGGGTTCCTCAAATAAATAGGTATATAAATAACCTGAAATTCACTATGCAAAGCTGTAAAGCAGTTAAGTATTTGTTTTGCTATCTGTACATTTTTAAATGTTTTAAACTATTTGACAGTGTACCCAAATAAAATTAATTTATGTGCTAGGAAAAAACAGTTGGCATTGTATTTGCTACAGTAACTTGAGTCAAGAGGAGCAATGTCTGTCAAATTGGTTTAAATGTTTAGATTAAAAGTCTTCTAATTGTTGTTGCCATCTTCTTCCCGTTTTCTGTATGCTTTATTCAACATCTGTATTTCTTCCTGGTAACCACCTCTTTCCATATGTTGCTTTTTACTATTCTGCCGATGAGCTTCGACAGTGTCTGGAATTGATATGTTAATATCGCTGTCAGGATTGTTTGATGGTATGAAGAGTGAGTAGGAAGCAGTTTCCCCTAAATCACAAGAGACAAATCTGTTTTCTTTCCGTGAATAACGTAAGGATGGAGACCTTACCTGTGTGGAGGACTGGCTGATATTACTGATGATTGACACAGTATCCAGGGCCTCTTCATTGTCACAAATTTCAAGAACCTCTAAATGAATTTTAACACTTGTGTCAGCAAACTTATTAGGAGACTCCTCTGGGTTTGGCTCGTGACCAACACTTTTAGATCGATAAACTTCGATTTTCTTCGATGTGGGTGTTATTTTTTGTCCTTCAGTGCTTACCTCATACGTAGATAAAGAGAGAGTTTTTCCTGTGGGTGCCTGAAGAGACACAGTTCCTTGAAATGCACACAGAGGAATTGCTAAGGCCCCACCTGATCGCTGAAAAGAGAAAGAAAGACCATTATCTAATACTAATTTTTGAAGTTAGAATCTATTATAAATAATCAATTACGCTTAGTTTATTAACTTGTTTTACTGTTGTAGATTTTTCCTTGCATTATTTTAGAAACCTGGCATTTAAGTAAACATGACTTTTTAAAGAGTATACACTTTACTGTAAAAAGTACACTAAAGTACAGTATATTTTATACTAATATATAATGTATATATTAGTAGAAAAAGTAAAGTCCCAAGTGACTGAGACTCTGCTATAGCTTACGGACACAGACTCCTTATGGTAACAGTCTACACACAGCATTTCATTGCAGCCAGTCCACAACAAGACAACTAGCATTAGCAGGCTCCTCTCTAGCTAATATTAACAGGTATCTCTGAAAGTGTTTTCACTTAATTTCTGCTTAATTGAGATTGAGATACTGATCTCCTGAGGCTTCTCATACAGTGGCCAAAGGGAGAGAAATGACACCAGAGAACTGTTCAAAAACTGGACCCTATGCTGACAGCATCTGTCTCCCTTGGGCACTCTGTCTTAACTAGTCTTAAATACATTAGGTGCGTAAAGATATATGGCTTAAGCTAGTGAGCTAAAATTGCCAAAACAGCTTGACAGATACTATTCAAGGAAATTTTTGTGTATTTCTGCTTATTTTTATGGTGGAAATAAGTAACAGTATCAGTAGGAAATCTATAATAAGGATTTACAATACTACTACTGTGATGGCCAGAGGGCCCATCCAGAGTCTTGCTCCCAACCACATCTCACAGTGGTTCTAGAAGCCAATATCAGTACAGAAATTTTCACACACTTCAACAAATAGAGAGAAAATTCAGTTACAGCTCTGGAGCACCAGAAGTCATGCTCAAAATAAGAATTTTTAGCAGTTGCAATGAAAGTAGTATTTCAGAGGCTGTAAATAAACAAAGGCATTACACAAAGAAATCACCTGAGTGCCTGCATGTAGAACAGACGAGATGGCTCGCTCCTGTGTGGACTGTGGTAGCTCACTCAGTGGTGAGTTGTTACATGTTTCCTTCCACAGTGCTGCAGGACAGATCTTGACTCTTTTTCTCATGCTATAAAGGCACGCATTTTTAAGGATGGAGGTCATCCATTCAGTGACTTATATTGGGAAGAACAAAATCGATTGCAGTAGGAGACACACAAAGCAAAGAAACATCGTACTCAGGCTCATCTCAGAAATACCTCACTGCAGGGCTCATCCTCATCCACTTTGCTACAGCTGGGCTTTGACTGCTTACTGAGAGGGGCAGGGATTAGCATCTGAAAACTTCTTCTTATTCACTGAAAAATACTATTAAAATGAACCACAGCTTTGCCAAAGGCAAACTCCTTGGCAGGCAGTGGAAGCACTAGCTCTGGGACAGGGCAGTTCACAAGGAAGGGCTACACTGGTTGGAGAGAAACGTACAACAGAGAGACTGCTGAAATTAGGGGAAGCTGCAGAATCCAGCTGTGCACCCACAGAGACGCCAGGGAGAAGTGTGCACTGAGGGTACTGAAAAGCTGCCAGCTAGCTAGGTGAATCACCCTGTACGGTCTTCTGTGTTGCTGTTGCTATGCTGCTTTCGGGATTCCTTGACGATCTGTTAAATCTACCTCAGATATCTCTAGAACACATTGCTATGTGAAGTGCAAACTTACTCCTACTGTTCTGCAGTTCCCTCTCCAGCTACAGTGCTTCTCTGCTGCCTAGAGGGGCAAATCGCCAGTCCAAGCCTCATCCTCCCTCTCCTTCCTCTGTACACACAGACACAGCAGGGACCCTCATTGGTAGCATGGAACTTTCTGGAAGATTTGGGAATAAGAAACAATATTACAGCAATGGATGAGGTGAAAAAATGACAAAGCACGACACGGGTAGAGTAACCGAAGGAAGACAGACAGTTGATTTATCAGGATGTGTTAAGTCTGAGGCATTGAAGGAGTTTGGATAGCACTCACATTTCTTCCTGTCCAATGCAAGGGAGGGCTGAGATGACCGAGGGAGAAAACTGGCTAGGAGAGCAGGATATGCCTCTTCATCTGTGAGTGCTGTGACTGATCTACCTGCAACCAAGAGACAACTTGCAGACACCCTGATCTTCTGAAAGGACCGGTCTCTCCCTGGCAAGTTACAGGAGGACGCCCTGAGCTCAGCCGTGGAAGCAAAAGTTCCAATACTGTTTCTAGGGCCAATGACTTACCCTGTGAAAACAGTGTGAATGGAGAACGGAGGAAAGGGAGGAGGAACAGAAAAAACAGGTCTAATAACTGGCAGCAGGGAGATGTGCAAGTATTACTTCGGCACTGAAAGGAGTCCTTCCACTCGGACCAGTTCTGTTTAATGTTTCCTTTCCAGTAAAACTGAGAAAGTGAGTAGAAACAGAGAGGTTTATGGTACTGGAAAGATGAAATTTTTCTTAGGGAGTTGGGAAGAGCAATTACTTGCTTATTATTAAAGAACTATGTTGTGATGAGACTTCTATAGAACAAGGCAGAACTTTACAATCACACAGCTAAATCAAGTGACACATTACCTCACCTTCACTAAAGAGCATGAAAAGGAAATTAGGTTTCGTTGCATAGCAAAATCTTGCCAGATTGTGACTTCATACGGTCCTTTGACAAAGGAATTTGGCTGACAAAATGCTAGGAGCTGGGTTGCCCTGCTGGAAGGAAATCAAAGTTTTATTAGTCTCCTCAACAGATTTGTCAGAGAGAGACAGTCCTCAAGCATTCTTCCAAAGTGCAGTTACAGAGGCAGCTACCGTGCTGTGTCATCGAGCTAGCAAAGGTCCTAGATACGCGAATGTTAGATCCAGCAGCTCGCTGCTAGCTCCTGGTCGCTGCTGGAGTACAGACCTGTGCTGGGTACAGGGGTTCCCCAGAGGGTAGCTCTCTAAAGGGTAAGCACCAGCAGCCTTTGTTTCAAAGCAATGACTACGGCACTTTCTTTTAAAGCACAGTTAGGTGCTGGCACTTACATTTTCTGTACTAACTGGTAATTAGGATCACTCCTCCACGAAAGATGTGAGAGTAACTGTCTTCCGTTTTCTCTTTAGGAAGCTCTAGTCCATTCATCTTCCACCCCAGATGCTTACTAACACCACCAGAGGACATAGCAACAAATTCAGCTCTGGCTAAGATCAAGTGCGCAAAGCCTGCTGGTGCTAAGCAGTGTGCATGGTGGTGCAAGTTTAGTGTCTTGGATATTGCAATAGATTAATCCTGGATACAGTAATTTTGGCACCATACGTTTAGAAGAGTGTTTCTCTTGGATACTGTGATAGCACTGGATACAAGCCCCGTAGCTCTGTTTCCAGCCCCTGTCTAGCTTCTGCAATCAACACTGAAAGTCTTTGCAGGGTCATTTCAGCATGTCTGCGTTTCTGGTAGTTAATCAAGCTGAGAGACTGAAGAACTGTCTAAAATAGCACTTACATTATACAGAAAGACATCTAAAGAATATGAAAAAAGTAAGTTAAATAAGAACTGATTATTTCAGTGCAAGGTTACATTCTACTTAATAAAACACTACAGATTTGTCAGAGTGAATGTCGAGAAGATGGAACGTATGTCTGAGGCACCTGGAGGGAGAATGAATAATCCTCACTTGCTGGAGTGAGAACTCCAGTTCTGGAGAATAAGAAAATTGCCATTGACCATAGATTTAATGGCTCTTTCTCTAAGTCTGTCTTCTGTTGAGAAATCAATATCTACTTTTAGAAGTGAAAGGGACATACCAGGTCTTCTGTGTCACTTCCTGGTCACCAACCAGGCAGCCAGTAAATGACATCATTTTCAACTAGAAAAAATCCAGTAGAAATACTGTTCAATTACAGACACCTTCATCTGTTTCTACAAGTAAGAGAATGCATTTGTCTCTTCACAGTCAGTGCATCACAAGGCCATGCACTCATGACTGTGACAGGAGCCAGCCCTAGGAATCAATGCCCTTTTCAGGAGCAGCTTTCAAATCACAGCTTACACTCAGTGCAGCAACTGAGCAGCAAGGAAACCAGACCACTATCTGCAAGCTTTGACTGAGTACATGTGTATGAAACAAATCCATTCATCGTCAATGCAAAATAGTAGAAGTTTTAAAAAATCCAACTAATTACTAAAAAAGAGTAAGCAGCATTTGCATGATATGGTAGAACTTACCAAGCAGACTTTATTAAACATTAAATCCAGCCCTGGAACTACATGACAGGGGAAGGCAGGAGTAATGCCGGAGGAGAGATCTGAGCCACAGAACTGAAAATCCACCGCCAAGTGCTGATGTGAACCAGCACCAGCACGGCTCTCCCCAGGGAGACCCCAGTGCTCCCCACAGGAGAGAGGCGGCTGTGGGCTCTGGCAGTGGCAGCCAGGGACCCAAACCCACTCTGCCGCAGAGCCGCTCCGGTCCCTGTGCTTGCTGGCAAGGCCCCGAGCCCTGCCCACCAGGACCAGGCTCCCTCCCAGAGCCAGAGCTGCCGCCCGACTTGTGCTCAGGTAGCAGGCTTCGCTCAAGAGTCAAGCAGCCCAATACAAAAACGCTACAAAAGCCACTGCTACTCCAAAAGAGGGAAGAATGCACTTCTGGTTTTATGTATAGCCAGGTAAAATCAATCATTACTGGAACTGCTCTCAATGTAAATTACTGTTAATGAGGACAGAATGCGACCCTTATCTTGACAACATTACTAAATACTCATTTTTGCTTCTTCTGTGGTTATTAACACTCTGTTACCTTTTCACACATCCATGGCAATAAATGGGAATCTACTAGCAAAGCAGACCATACTGATACATCCTGGGAAGAAGTATTTTATCTTCCATTCCCATTGTTACCTACTGTTCAGCTTTAGGATTTTAAGTCTTATGATGCAATTTAACTCTAAAGCAGGAGGAGCAGGGGGCAATTCAAGTAATGCTTGACAGCAGCCATCAGTTCATCCATCCAGGGTCTTGTATCTCATCCTTGCATTACTTTAGTGTGAGCTCTAAAATAAAGCATCCACAGTTTCAGAAGGGTTATGATTCATTTCTACTTCAGTAAAAATAGAAAAAAAAAAATTCTCTGTGCTGTTTCTGAACATCTGCCTTCTCACTCTCCACAGCCCAGGCCCAAAACATTTTTTGAAAGGGTCCTGCTCCTTTGGGCTCTTTCCACACTTTTGCCCACTCTTTGCATTCCTGTATTTAAAAGAAAACCTAATTCTTTAAAGAAATACACTTATTTATATCCTCTCATACAATTTATGTCATGTGTTCTCTTTTAAAAGTGTTATTACAAAGATGTTTTTAAGATGGTACAGAAAACTTACAGCCACTAGTTTCTTGGATTGTCTTCAGAAGAACAATGTTTTGATGCTGTCTTGACAATGCATGCAGGAGTTATATACCAGCATAAAGCAGAAGAGCTTTGTGAAATAAATGAAACTCTATTTTTCCAAACAAAGGGTCATTTTGCAGCTTTTGTGTCTCAGCAGCTTTGCAGCATATTAGATACATACATATAATTATCATTATTCCTAAATAAAATTTAGAAATCTTTCTACAATGCTAGTACCGTGTTTGTTTTATCAGGATTGGTTTTACTAGAATTTGGAGTATTATCACAAGGAAATATGCCACAGTTTAAGAGCACTCTTTCTAACCCTCATGTATCCCATTCCAGTTCACCATTCATAGTAACTACAGTGGACAAAGAAGTCTTGCTCTCAGTGATTCTGACCCTGTGAAGAAGAGACTTGTCTTTCTCGGACCTTACTCACTCTCAGCTCCTAGGAGATGTGAAGGAAGGATCAGGCAGTTATCTGAACACAGAAGACTGAAAATTAAGCCTGCTGTATATCCACTTAGAGATACTTTTTCGTTGCATGCACACAGGCACAGATACATAGACATATTTACTCACTGTACACACACATATGCATTAATAAAATATGTACCTTTTTACAATTGATGTCTTAATTTCCAGTAGTTCTGTAGGGTCTCAATTTGGAAATGCTCAAATGTTTCAATTACAAAAAAATCATGGCATTCCCCAATCAAAATATTCCGTAAGCCAAAATTGCCATCTTTATGCTGAGGCCAGTTTTAATTGAATCCCACAAAATATCTGCTAGGTGTCATGAAAGTTGCAGACTAGCACTAAATCCGAGCTCTTCCTCTGTGGGACTGTTTTCTGCAGTCATCATAGAAACAGCAAGATGGTAATTTCTGAGGTTGCTGAATGCATTTCATCACTCAGGAATGCTGCAGGATCTCTGATGCCGTGATGCTCGCCATGAGCTCCCTGCCAATGGGAGCTGGCCCTTCCCTTGCCTAGTGTTGCTTCTTGTGCAGAGTGTTCGTTTCCATCACGTCCTATCCCAAGGCATACCCTCTGCACAGCTCCTGCTAGAGATGGCCGTCGGCTATTCTGTCTGTTGGAATCTGGGACAGAGTTCTCACTGGAGGACTACACGTACCAGCACATGCATTTTTTAACAACCAAAGACAGAAAATTACAATGAAGTAAATCACAAATGTACTTGTTCCTTAAGGAGTGCTGATGCATTCTGAACACAGAAATCTCTACATAATTGATAAAGCAAATGCTTTCATTATTAAATTAAATCACCATCTTCCAGATTTCACAGAAGACAGAAAAGAGTTGTTGCTATGAGGCAAACCATCATCATTGCAGTTTAAGGCTGGGCTCTTCAGTCCCATTCTGGCTGCCTGAGATGAATTTCAGCCAGATCTACCAGGTGAGGAAGCTGTGACGGAGGGGAGGTTTCAGCCAGTGCAGAGGACACAACCAAGTCCTACGGCAGCTGGCCAGTGGCCCTCACGGAGCAGTGAGAAAGAGCTCACCCAGAGCCATGTGGCTTACAGCTTTCACAGCCCAGAAACTCCACAGTCTTCCTGAACAGAAAATAAGTTTTTGACCCCTATAGCCCTTTTGAGAGGGAAGGAAAGGAAAGGGGAAGGTAACTTTCATAAAGTCTGTCACTATATTTCTCCTTGCAAACTGGCAGAAAACAAAACAAAACAAAACACCCTTTTCTGTTTTGCCACAAAATAGTTATACTTATGTGAAAGATAAATAAAGGGCTATTAAGCTGACAGCACAGTTGAAGAAAATTTTTATTTCATCACTTGCCAAACCAGAGCCTTGTTCTGCATGCTCGCAAGTGCCACCGGAGGCTGTACGACATTCCCTCTGCCTCCCTTTAGTGTCTGCAGGAGTCATCAGTATTATCATCAGTCTGGTATTTACATTTGATGTTCAGAATAATTTGTTTAAAATTGCAGTTTATAAGTGATCAAGAACTTATTCTGCTAGAGGGGAGCTTAGAAAATTCCTTGAGGGTAAAATTAATATTTCAAGTACCAAACATTTCTACATGCATTTCACATTTTCTATTAAATGTGACTGGATTCATTGTCTTACAAGGACCTTAAAACCAGTGCTCCCAGTTCGCCAGTGCTGAGCATCTGTAGAGACCATCATCCAATTTGGATTGAGCACACACTTCCTAGGATTTCCTGGCAATTTTTTTTTGTTTCAGGGAGCGAACGACTGCAAAGCAGGGAAAGGAAAGCACGACAGCTCCATTCTCCAAACATGGTTATCAGTTAATATTTCATCTCCCGTGAACAAAGCTGATTCTGTTCCAGAAGTCGATCCTTAGCTAGGAAATCCTTGTTAGCAATTGAAACCAAAGATAAAAAACTGTTCAGCAAGTTACATGACCTGAATGGTGGCTCAGGTACAATGGTGGTACAGCTCAATTTGGTTTTAAAGAAAATAAATTGCTGTTGTAATACTGGAAAGGCCAGTAGAGAAAAAAGGTTAATTGGCTGAAGAAAGGAAATGCCTAACAGCCTGGAATTCCTACATGATCAGAGGAAAGAAGCAAACTTGTTTGGAGGATACTGCAGTGTACGTAAATCAGGAGCCACCCTCCCTGATACATAGAAAGGCTGCATACTTACAACAGATACCCAAAGTTTGATTTAGCTGCCCAGACATGGTGGTCTAGTGCCATCTGAGATGCCTCAGAGGATGAGATTGCCTTTCAAATATAACACAGGGCTAATGGGAGAGCTGCAGCCTCCGGAAGCAGCCGCTGGAGGCTGGTTGGGACACCCCGCGGCCTCTCGGCTGGTTCAGCCAACTCAAGCACAAGGTAACTTGTAGACTCCTCCTCACAATTCCTAATTTTCAAACGTCATGAGTCACAGGCCCTAGAATACTAAGACAGGTGTGACATTAGTGTTATAGGAAAGCAGATCTCATAGCAGCGTGTGCATCGTGTCTCTGGGAAAGGTAGGAGAGCTCTGATGTGAGGCCCCAGAAGGGGAATGACTCTCCCAAGCCTGCTGAACAGCATGGTTTTAGAGCCACCAGCAGAAGGCAGGTTTTGCTGTGTCCCAGTCCAATGCCATGTCCATCAGGCCATGCTGCCTCCCAAACAGAAATATCAGTATTCTGAACAAAGCTCTAATGAGTCTGCATTCCTAATGACTTTGGTGGAATACAGGCTCTATCTGAAAAGTTTTATTTTTAGAACGTTTCCAGTAAGGATCCCATCATTTCTTTTCAGAGACAATGTGTTTTCTGTTTATTTTAAAACAGAGACTTAGTCTTCCTCTTCCCTAAAAATAAAAATTAGCTGCAGTAAAATTAATTACTGCAGTGATTTGCCCTTTGAGAGACTGTCAGCAGTAAATTCAGAGCCAATAGGGCATGACAAGAATAGCCAAGCTCACCTCAGATGACCTGAAAACCTGGATTTGTCATTGGCCTGCCCAATCTGGTCAGACCTTTATTTGGACCAAAATAGCAACAGAAGGTGCAACAGAGGCATCCAAGATAAGAATACCAGCATCTCGGTGTCAGAACTTCTGTACTCAGTTGTCTGTGCCTGAAGTAAACAAGCTCAATGGAAAGTCCTTTAAATTTCCACTTTGCATGGGAGAAGATCTGCTCACATTCATTCCCATTTCTACAACAGCTGCAAAACTCAGCCTTGCCCTTTTCACCACCCTTGGTGAAGTTTATTTCATGTATGTACTGCCAGTCTTGGAAAAAAGTTCTGAGTTCATTTGCAAGCACCACCCTAACAGACTTTCTGCTCAGCAGCAGGTACTGTAAAGTTAAACTGAAATAGTGTTTACGCTTACTAGGAAAATATAGTGATTGACTAATTTGTTAAAGAACAGCAGAAGCCTTTAACAAATGGAGAACATACCAGCCTAGAATGCACTGCCTTTATTGGAAGGTCTCTAAATTGCACTGCTTTTGTATGTCTTATTCCATTAAGTGTCATTAGGCCCAAGGTACAAGGATCCCTTGGCCAGCATGATATTGACCTTGTTTGTAGCACTGTCTCTTCTCTCAGAGAGGGAACATTTTGTAGGATCGATTCCTACATGAGTCGGTGACAGACAGTGACATTGGTCAGCTCCACAAGGCTTATTTATTCTTGTTACTTCTCCATAGCCCAGTATTTTACTTCTTTTCTCTAGCTCCCTGCGTGAATGCTTATTTGTATCTAGCATTCATTAAAAACTGTTTAAGCAACAGATCTGAAACCTTTTATTTATCTGAACCAGACAGAATAACCAGCAGCCTTAGAAAGCTAGCTGCCTCCCGCTGGGGTGCCAGCATCAGAGACGCGCTATAGGATCCTGCCTATATGCAGCATTGTCCTCCTGGGCAAATGTTTCTACTCTCAATATTTCTGCTGTTGGTGCAATTCAACAGAGTACCAACTGCAGTTTTACTGCAAGCAGTGAGTCAGCAGGCATCGCAAAGACCACACCGCTCTGTCCTACTTGGAGCAAAGTTAGAAGATGATGGTGAAATGCTACATTGATTTTCCAACCAAGAGAACACCACGTGCAGGAAGAGACAGGACGAGAACACCACAGTAAATTAGCATAGATATAGTTGTATAGGCCAGCGGAAAGCAAATCTACCATTCATACTGTGTTTACTGGAATGTTTACAGCTTCCATGGAGTGAGACAGAGTCCATATATTTATCACTGCTAAAAAAACTTCAAACTGCAGACACAGAGATACAGCACTGACTCCTCCTAAGTGAAATCACTTACACAGGCTTCCCCTCTTCCTCTTTGCAGGGCACATAAATAGGTTCTATACACAGAGTCTCTTGAAGGAGTTTGCTCAAGGCAACCCATAGATGAGGTAATCAAGTCAAAGGAAGAAAAAAATCAGAAAGCCTACAAAACATGGCAAGGCTGGCAGATTTCTGTTGCCTGAAGGCTCCTTAACTAGAGGCAAAAAAATATATGACATATTTACAGCCAATCTCTTTAGGAAAGGGAAATACACTGCTATTTTATAAGATGTTAAAGGTATCCTTCAAAAATGCAGCTGAGCAAGAGTTAGAAATGACAAGTACAATTTTTTTCTCTCCCTCTCAATTACAGCTGGCCTATATAGGTATTAAATAAAAAACACTGCCTCATCTCCTTTCATGCCACTTTTCTTCCAGAGAAGTCACATTGATGGAGTTACTCTTTACTCACAGACCTGAAGATGAGGGGACAACCAGCTATGGCATTTTCCATGACAGTACTGTCTTCCAAGTAGCACATAGCTTCACCAGAAAATCAGAGGCGTCACATGTATTGTCTGGCACCCTACTCTCCACAAAGCTAAATCAAAATACCTTTCTCACTGCTTCTTTAAGGTCTGAAAATAACAGAACAAAAAATACTGCTTTCAAAATACAAATTAGAATGGGCAGCATTCTGCAAGGTACTTGCTGCTCAGAGGTTGAAAAAAACCGTCATCTAGGGAGAGACTTCTTACGCCTTGTTTCCCTTAATAACTCAGGCAAGGGAGCAGTGCAGGCCAGCTGGCACGCACTCGCCCTCCTCCCCGCAGCCAGCACTATAAATATTCAGTCCCATCAAGAGTTACTTTCCCCTGAAGTACTGGAGTGGCTGTTGGTATCGGACATCTGAAACACCAGCAGCCCTTCTCAGGAAAGCTTTGTGCAGACTCTGACAAAGCCCTGCTAGTCATAATGGAGTATTCACCTGAGTAAAAGCTGCAATGTTTGCACTTGGGGTGCTTTGGATCAGATCCCCTGTTCACCAACCCTGCTACTTACAAACCTCAGTAAAATGTGTTTTGATTTTTTTGTCCATTTTGGTAAAGTTTGAGTAGCTAAAGGTAACCTACCCAAACCTGCTTCTGACACCAGGCTGCAGAGAGGACCAGTCCTAGCTCCTCACTCAGGTCATTTTTCAGTAGAAATGCAGTCTTTCACTGGAGCGTTACCCTTATCGAGTAGTGCAAACTGCCTTCAGACGAGACGGAAACTACACCATAAAATTCAGGAAGATTTCAGCAAGTCCTTCACTGCATAGGTCTTTTGGAGTATTAAGCAGTGGCCTGCACACTGGGCCAGTCTGCCCAACATATATGGCATATATATGGGGACAGAGAAATAGGAAATATAAAGATTAACATTTCTTCTGTAACTGAGAGCACACCGCACATAACCATCAGCAGAATGACTATAACCATCTAACACCTCTGAACATCTCATGCTACAGAAGCAGCGCTAGGAGGAAATGTACAAGATGGCTTTGTAGGACAGAAATCTAAGGGGGCACATTTCCAGGGCACGGCCATGTGTTCCAGCCTCTTGACTTCCATTAGTGATAATGGGAAAAACACAGTTATGTCCCTACCCTGAGGTTGCAGCCCAAGAGGATATTTTTGCCTGTAAACACTGCAATTTAGTACACAGCACGGCACCCAGTATCCCCACCTCTGCCTTCATTTTACCAGCACAGTCACTGCCATGTGCTAGCTTTGCAGCAAGACAAGATTTATGAAGGCTTTCTTTTTATGCTCATTTTTCCCATGTTGAAACAAAGGCAAAACCACAGCTTTTAGGTGAAAGGGATGAGTGAATTTACTGGAAAGTGCTAAAGAAAGAAAGAAAAAAGTGGACATGACACAGCAGGAAGGATCTTGAGGGGAGGGGTAAGAGCAGGAAACTGGTGACCTTTTTCAACTCATCAAATACCGACATGCAACAAGGCATGTCAATCCAAAGTCATATAATACGTAAACCAGAATTACAGAAATGCATGTGCTCATTGCAGTTGGGCTTTATGATCTTTGTAGGTCCTTTCCATCCAAACTATTCTATTCTATTTTATTCGTGCACTTTACACTTATGCCCTGCTGCTCCCTCCACATGCTCCTCAGTCACGGAGCCACATTCTGATGTTCCCCTTCAGCTGCCCTCAGGTTTTGTTCTGCTGAAATGAATGTACTGCGGCTTGCTCAGAGTGCAGTTGTTCTACAACAGAGCAAGGTATCAGGCTCTGGCTATGAAAGTAAAGGAAAACTAGAAGAAAGGCCAAACACAACCCAAGGAAACTGCTGCATTTCTTTAGAACTGTGATACAGTTCTTCTCCCACTGCGCAGAAAGGCTCTGCCAGCACCCACCGCCCCGCAGCCCATCCTGGCTGCCCTTCAGATCCAGCAGTGAAGTCCCCACAGGGAACTCACCAACTGCCCCAGGCTCGGCCTTGTGCACCCAGTTATAGATTTCCTCCTGCTCTGCCTGGGGGACTGCCAGCCCACACGACAAAAAAAGCAACAGGCAAACATTACTTCTCTACTGGCTTTTTGTGGCATCGGTGTTGGGCGCCTTCCAGAAAGCGAAGGCAAAACTGTCCCTAAACAGGCAACTGGCAGGCAAAGGATCTGCTGTCATTCAGAGCCGTACCACGCTTCAGTTTTGCTGGGCATTACAGCTGTGCTGTGACCACAGATGGCAGCCAACAGCAGCTGCTAGTGCAGCTGGGCTGTATGTATATTTTGCCCCAACTTGTCGTGTGAGGAGCTCGACAGAGTTTACCAGATGATGTGCAGGACAGAGCCAAATTCCATATTCTCAGGAGGATTCACTACCAGATGAGCAAGCAGGCTCCCATCTCCTGCTCAGACCAGAGCTTGTTTCCTTCGTCCCTCCCTGCATGGGAGCAAGGAGATTGATGAGCAGAGAACCGGGCATGACTGGGTGCCTGTTGCTTCCCAAAGCATCTCCTTCCCTGGCCGAGGGGATGTATCGGAGACACGGCCGCTCCACAAGCCTAGACCTGTAGATTCAGCACCTTGCTGTGTTGGCATTACATGCATCTGCACTTCAGTCTTGGAGAGTCAGTATTTGCGCCTTGCATCATTTCCTTTTTCTGTACAGCTGGGGATCCCCTGTTAGCTTTCCTTTGCAGTCCGGCACCTCTGCTTTCCCTTTGAATAAACAACTGATCATTCACACCCTGCATGAAGCTCTCAAATCTTACCACTCAGTGGGGAAGTCTGGTTAATTCTCTTGAATTCTGTCACACAGAGCTTGACAAAGCACTCCAAATGGTCATCTGTGAGTAGACAGACAACTATAAACCCCCAGAAACTGACAGATATCTACTACCTGAAGCTTGGCCACCTCCACTTATACCAGCAGAGGCACCTACACTGAATTTTTCACACTTTTATCTAAGGCCCTGGTGCTTCTGCCATTCAGTGGTTCCACAGGCCTTATCAAAAAGTCAATAATCAAAATGGTGAATAAATACACCTACGTTGTTAATCTTATCCATTTTTCCAAACTTCAATTTTAGCGTAACTGAAAGTGATTCCTTTCTATAAATTGCAAACCACAACTCCAATATGAATTGTGAATACACTGCAATTGTGCCTGCTCCCTGGGGAGTCAGGTAAATCTTTTAAAATAGGAAAATAAGGAATGATGAACAAATAAAAATTAAAAATTAATAGTTAGAAGCTTCCATTGCAGATGTTTGAAAAGAAAACAGTTTTTTCCCAAGCTTTGTGTAAACAAACTTGGACAGGATCAAATTAAAAGAGATAGATGACTGCATGTGAATATTTGTAAAGATCCATTTCTCAGAGAAAAGACATTCTGTAGAGATTTCCAAAACAGCTTACAGCTTTAGATGCAAAGCTCCTTGTAATGTCAGTGCATGGCGTAAACCTACATGCAACTGGAAGCAATGAAAAATTTCAGTCTGCCTGACTAAATGGAAAGGGACTAAAATTCCAGTAAAGCATACAAACCACAAGGTTCAAGATCCAGCCCCCCAAAACCAGCAATAGCTTTAACTTAAAAAGGAGCACAGGAGCTGGCTGTGGCTCTCAAACCCCCATCAACTCCTAATGTAACTTAATTAATTTTTTTCTAAGACCAGAACTAGGCACTGACCAGAATATTGTACACAAGACGTCAAGAAGTACAGACACACAAAGGATCAACTCTCAGTGACAGCAGCCATGTCTATGACCAGGCAAGGGACCAACGGATTTCCACGGGATTAGGTCAACTCTTTTTGATGGCAGCCTGTAACAAAAGCTGCAGTGAAACTTTAAAGTACAGGCAAAGCTTATAATAGATGAATTGGAACATAATCAGAGTAAGTAGAAGGGAAAGTACAGTCTACATGTATGGATTGTTTCTGGAAATGAAAATCAGAACACTTCCTACCCTGCTCTTGTGATGACTTTTTGTGGTCTGGTAAAAGCTTGAAGAGCAGCAGTTGTACAGTCACTAGAACTGGCTAACAACACAAGACTCAGTTAGGAACTGGAATAAATAAGTGACTGCTAAAGAATCAATATTAAATAATGATAAATAATAAATTACAGAATCCTCAAAAACAATGCCAAGAACAGACGATAGGTCATTCTTCAATCGTGTTGCATTTGTCTGGCACTACTTCAGTGGCTTTGAAACGTGGTCTTCGTTGGAGTGGTCATAAAGCCCTTGCACTCTAAATTACATTCACGCATGTGTCTGAACTTTTTCTTTCCCTTCTTGCTTTTCTCAGTTCCTGCTGAGAAGCACAAAACAGAAGCACAAAACTAGCAGCTAAAGGATCCCCTCACCAGCTTTCTGCTAATGCAAATGCTGCAACCTCCACCGCCCTCCCTGGGAGCAACGTGCAGCTGATGTGCAGGCAGCATGGGACACAGCTGCACTGCTTTCCCCGAGAGACACAGTCATTTTCACGTTATCAGATTAATGTTTTTCTACCTCCAGATCATTACGGATACCTATGAAAACAGCATAACTAATTAACCAGCTTAATATAAATCAACACACACACACGGACACACACACATATTTGTTTCAAGTATGTCAATTTTCTAAACCAGCACCAGTAAAAATCTCACTGACTGCTATGACCTCTGGAATTTGACATGGCGTTAGAGTGATCTGCAGCAGGAAGTATACATCCTAATTACATTTCCTTAAATAGGCAACACTAAGTAACATGGTCTGCACAGACAGCAGATGCTATTTCGAGGTAACAGTTTACCTTTCAATGATTCCACTGCTCTTTTAAGTAACACAGAGCAACAGGTCTGTGTGTTCCAGACAGATTCCTCAAACCAAAAACAAGCAAGCATGAGCTCTCTTTTGTGGGAGAAGTCTTCCTTGCCTCTTCTTTCCCCTCCTATTCCTCCCAGTGCTGAGATGGTGACCAGATTGTTCTGCACAGCTCTGATTCTCGTTGCTGGCACTTGTGCTAGCAGCCGCCTCCAGCCAGGCTGTGACCCAGGAAACTCATGCACTTTGAATGGCTGAAAGCGGTAGGCGATCTTGTATAGGATAAAATATGTCGGCTGCCACAGGTACCCGGAGCAGGATGCGCTCTGGGTTGTTTGTGGGCTACAGCATGCTCAGACTGGATTCATCTCCAGTATGCTGCTGCTCTTCCTCCTGAGCTTTCTCTGAGAAACTTTGGGCAATTATTCTTTCACGAATCTATGCTCCTTCGAGCCTGCTTTTATTAGGACACTACATCTCATCTCCCTTTTCTGTCTCCTCTTCTGTTCAATCTGCAAAGTGACTACGAGAAAGATTAATAAAAAGTCCCTTAGAAAGCTGGTGACAGCCAGCTCCATTTCTGCCTACCTGCACAGCGCAGGTAAGTGCTGCAGCCAGCACCCAGCGAAGAACGAGGCAGGTACTTGGTGCTTCAGCTGTATAGTAAAATCAACGGTGATGCACTGCTGGAAGCAATAGCATTACATTGTCAAGGGTTTACTTGTCCTGCTGGCAAGAAATACTTGTCCTCTGTGAAAAATCTGTGTGCTGGCTAGCTGCTGTTTGGAGATCAGAATTGGACTATTTCACCCTTATGGCCCTGACCAAAATGTTCTCTGTTTCATTGCACTTGGGAAAGCAGTTTTTGTTCCAAATGGGACAGTTGTCAGCTACAGCACTGCACATCATATTACTCATTCAGCAGCAGCAACTCTCACGATGCTTACTTGGCTGAAGTTTACCATCATTCTTCCAACTGCAACTTCAGTCATCATGGTATTTTCTAGCTTTGATTACCGCAATGCTCTCCATGTTTACTGCAGAGCTGCAAATTGTTAGCTTGTGTGCGTAACAGCTCCTCTCCCTGCACATAAAGGAGAGCAGAGGCACAGTGAGAGGAGGGGGAGCCCCAGTAAGGAAGCCAGGGAATGGGGCACCCCGGCATGGCTGCTCCCAGGGCTGTGATGGGAGAGCAGTCCGCCTGCTCTCTGGCTGTGAACCCCCCGTCGGTGGGAACAGCTCTGCAGAGCCTGCTGCGGACTGGGGGTCACTGCCTACAGGGGTATGGGACTTCACGGGACGCGGGGAAAGCATTTGGGGATTGTGCAACACTTACTTCAGGATGTTTAGGGGAACGACGGAAAATGGAAAGGGCAGGATCGGGGTAGTTTGGGGAGGAACAAGTACGGAACGTTCCACCAGCAGGTTTTCATCTCGATCGGTCAGACAGGGTAACCAGTGCTGCCTGCGGCTGCGTAAGCGTTATGTCCTCCGCCTGTGCTGAATGGCGTGGCCAGCCCTGTGCATGTGTACAGACGCAGTGCCCGAGGTTTGCTGGCTGGGAACACACGCTCGGCTGCACTGCAGACTGCAAGTGGGAGCACGGAGCTGCCTTGCCTCTACCAGGCTACCTAGTTCAGCAACTCCTAACACAAATGCTTTACAAGAATTGAAATAAAGGGGAGTTTAGAGGCTAAAAGCACATCAGTGCACTCTATAAAGAATGTATTTTCCCTTTCAACTACAGTACTTTCTGTTAAATTTCCTGGTACTTACTGTGCTTTCAAAACAGACAATAGAATAGAATAGAAATGATACAGAATTTTAATGTGAGAAAAATGCATTCTAATTTTCTGTAAGAGAAATCAACTGCCCATTTTCAACAAGTATGTGCAAAGGGACTGAGATTATGTTTTTCTCAATAAGTTCTCAAGTCTAGCATCCATGACCTCTGCTATGTGGAAATTCAGCACGTAAGAACACATTTACCACACCATTTGCAGCTACACAGAAAATTCATCCATAATTGCTACTCTTCCTCCTACTGTAAGTTATTACAAGTTCTGCTTATTGAACAGAAAGCTGGAAGTACCCTAATAAGAACATCTATGTTTATTTCTGTCATCAAGCATTTATAGTCTGTAACTACTGAAGATGAGGAACTTTTATCCTATTAGGATAATCATCCATTTCCTGGTAAGGTATGCTATCTTCTCCCCAGTTAGCTAGCTTAATTGGCAAATGAAGCAGAAGTACATGGCCAATAAATGCTAGGGAAGACTCCTTTTTTAACAAAGTGAGTAATGGAGTGAGATGAGGAGAACGCGACTTTTCTTAGATACTTAGGGACTTCCAGACAGGCTGAATAAAAGGGGTAGCTTTCAACTTATTTAATGTTTGGTCCAAATTGATCTTTCACTCAACATACACCTGAGAAATGCATTAAAGTTCTTTTTACGATGCTTGCAGGAGTTTCATATTTTGCCCTTTTTCACCAGCAAAGCAAATGTCAGCACTGTGGAGCTCTGGAAGTTCGTGCTGAATGTCAGAAATGATGAGATCTGTAACTTAGAAGCCTTGAACTTTTAGACCATAGCAGCCTTAATGCCTGGCAACTGCACACTGGGTTATAACTTGGAAAATGTCAGAAAAGGATGAATTAGGATTCCTTGTAATGCAAGTACTGATGAAGTCTGTCCAAAAGTGACATACAAAGCCCCAGGACAAACAAAGCCAGCCACATGCAGTCACTGCCAACTGCTTCACAAAAGATGCTCATACCTGCTGTAACAGAAGTCACAGGTCTAGCAATTTGAAATGGCAACCATGGGAGATGGGAAAAGGAATTCTATATATAAAATCAACAACAACAACAACAAACACACACAAAAACACCATCTGGAAAATACAGCAAAGAGATTCAAAGAGAGTTAAAAATGAACCTAGTGGTATATTGACTTTATTAACTGAACTATACATGGTACACAATGGGGCAGCAAGAACTAGTAGATTAAAACCAGGTTTAGTTATCATTTATTTTTGCCCACAAACAGTAGTTCATCACTGCACACTGCAAGGGAGTGAACATTTGCTTTTTCATGAAAGGGATGTTCAATCAAATCTGAAATATTGAACAGAAATTCCTACTTTGGCTCAATTTATAAACTTGTGTTTATCAGAGCAAGAGACCTATGGATGTGCCAAAGGGACAGAGCAAGCTGATCTAGCTTTCAGGTCTGCCCTGCCTGGAGCAGAAGGCTGGAGTAGGTGACTTGCAGAGGTCCCTTCCAACTTAAAGCCTTCTGCAGCTCCTGTCTTGTGGGCTTCGTGCAGGCTTCAAACTCTTTCACCCCGAATGTAACGCCAAACATCTACTGAATTGTACAATGCGCACTGGAACCCTCAGGGCTTAGTTAACACCTAGCAAGTCAGACTGGCTTTGGCTTCTTGATTCCTGCCTCCTGCTTTGCCCTGGGGCTGTGGTGGGGAGGAAGGACTAGGGTTCGAGGTAGCAGCAGGTATCAGAATTCAAATATGACTGTACACACTGTGGAGTTCACTGAACTGACACACTGGACAGATTAACAGAAGCCCCAGTTCTGCAGGGAATGCAACAAAAACATGAGTTTCACCTAGCCCATCAGCACTGGCTCCAGAAGATGGAGTTCTCCGAACGCAGGCAAAGTTGAGTCCTTCCCTTCCATTTGGACCTTAAAATTCAACTTCCTTAGTGGAAGTTTCCCCTTTCAAAAATAGGCAGGATCGCTTGGGAAAAACTAAGTCTTCCAGGAACATTATTAACCACCTCTCACTGTCCTTGAATAGGGCATAAACATGCAACCATGTCACCTGGAAATGTGTTTCTCAGATTTACAGAGACTTCTGCTGATTGCAATGGACACTTAAACTCCTTTGACACGCAACTGATATTTTAGTTTGTGTGACCGCTGGAGAACAGTGGGAGAATAACTGCTTCTACAACATAACAACCAACGCAGGAAACAGTTTTCCCCGAATGTAAAACCATCCTACTGAGCAGCAGGATGAGCAGATAAGTTTTCAGTTCAGTTTTTGTTCATTCCCCAAAAGAAATACACGCTTTTGTTTTCTCTGTGTCACAATCCTAGAGAAAAATAGAAGATAAGCTTTGCCTGTGACCATTATGAACTTCTCACTGTGCAAATACAGCATTAGAAAAGCAGTAGTTTTGTTACGTACCACACAAGTTCCTGATATTTAATCAAATAAAATGAAAACTCAAAATCAAATAGTATTACTATTTATTACTCAAATAGTAATAAAATATTTTTTAAAATTCTGTAATGCCCTTTGTTTTAGTCCTTGAGCATGTGTTTCCTGGTTGCTCATGCATTATAAATTAAAAGCTGATCCTGGCTCCTTTTGGATTCCACCAAGAGAAACTTTCAGAGGTGAGCAGGCAGAACTGACATTTTAAGTTGTCTTAGAATTAATTTACAGCAGCAATACAAAACTGTGACCATGTCGCATATAAAACACGAAAACTATGTACTTATATTCACACAAAGCTGCACTGGTTTATCTTGAGAATGCACATATATCTGTGCTGCCAGATGATCATTATGTACATTGTTTATGCAGACCAAAACTGTGCTGGAGCATAAACACTGTCGCCCAGTGAAGGTGCACACAGAAGAGCAGATAACTGCACAATACACCATTACCCCTTTTCAGTCCTTAGACCACCCTGAGATGCTTTTTAGAGCCTGGTATGTAAAGAGAGCAGCAGGTAAACTCCACAGGGACAAGCAGCTGTTGCTCACTTCAATTTCCACTACAGATGTCAGAGTGCAGGCTTGCCTCATGCCAGTGTTTGGCCTTTGGTTTGTAATCACAAATTTTTAGTAGACAGAAAATCTCATACTCGTTGCCTGCTTAACAGACAGTTGACAAGGGAATGGCTAACAATCTTTCCCTTCATTAACAGCTAAAATATTTTCGGCACAGATGACAGTTTTGGGCAATTCTCTCTCTCAGCTCTTTAGTGTTGAACCCAGCTCAAAAGTTGGTGCAGATCCTCTCAGCATGGGCACTAGCAACAAGGTTTGTCATGGCAAAACAAAAATGCCTCCAACCAGAGAAAATCACTGATCCTGCTGCTGTCGATATGCCACTATCAGCATGGCAAGGACTGGCTTCCATGAACGAGGACTCTGCACTTGGAATAGACCATAGTCCTACAATCTGATACCTGCAAGCAAACGCCAACTTTTATGGCAATGGGGGTACATTCAACAGGACACACCTATAGGTGAAAGTGTCACATAGCAAGATTGGAGCTCTGTGCATTAGTTTTAGACAGTATGTCCTTAAAATAAATGGGTTTCGATATGCCTCTTCTCTCATGCTGCGAAAAGCTCTATTGGATTCAATACACTGCACAGCAAATGTGAGAGGGCAGAATGGGACCTCTGTGCAAAGAACTAAACAAGATGAGTTTATAGACATCTTTAACCGTTATATGAAAGTGCTGACATAGTAGGACTCCACCTTCAATCACTCTTCTCTCAGAGCTCCTGAAAACCAATTGATTCCTCAGAATTTCTTTTTTCCATGGTAACTGCCCCATTCTAAAGGAAAGGGATGAACAATTTAACAGCTGGAATCTTTGTCTGAATCTAACAGGAATCTTCATGACCTGACTGAAATCTGCATTTGTCTGTGGACTCACCATTCATTTTTGTTTTTTCAGTTCGCCTTTTTTCCCTAGGCAAAATGTAAGCATGACAAAAAAACTCACCAGATACTTGGAAATACTCTTAAGAATACAAGTTTCTGGAGCCTTTTGGAGAGAAAATTCCTATTCATTAAGATGAATTGACATAATTCATACTGAATTTTTACCATATACAGATCATGCAGGTGTATGCAAAATAATAATTAAAAACCAATGATTAAGGAGATGAGAAACTATTGCAGGACCAGAATCTGCAATAGGTGTGAGATTACTAAAAAAGACAATGATAAGAAAGCTTTGTACTAGAAATAAATCCTCTATCAATAGAACTAATAGTAATTTCAATGTAAGCAAAAACTATACATTTTTTTTCCTTTTTGTAAAGCAACTCTTGTTATCAGAAGAAAATAAGGGCAAATTCGTGTTTTACCTGCCGAGGGGTCCTCTCCGATTTGCTCCTGCACCACTCCCAGTCTGTGAGCTCAGGNGTGCTGAACCCCGGCTGCCCGGCGCCAGGCGCGCCGCGGCCTCCGTGCTGCGGGTCCCGCGGGCCCTCGGAGCTCCCCAGGTGGGGACAGGACGCAGATTTGCCGTCGCCGTCGTGGAGGTGGTTTTCGGGGGATATTCTGTAGATTCCATATCCTTGTTGGAACGACAGGTTGAATTCGAAACCCCTGCGTCTGGCTGAACAGAAAGGGGTAAAATGTATTAAAAAGTCAAAGCCAAGAAGAAAAACGAGATTACATACAAAATGAAAACTACATTTTAATGCATGCAGTAAGTCTTCAGTTACTGTTAGAAAGAAACAATTTGTTATCCATAAAAAGAACAAATTGTTGAGAAGACATTTCTCAGACAGTATGTTGTTGTGCTACCTTCTTAATGAACTCAGAAATAACACATTCCAAAGTTCAGGAATTCCAAGGAACTGTTAGATCACCAGCCATTTTCAAAACACCATATATGATGTTTTATGGGCTACACACAGGAAAATATTTATATTTTGTAATATTTGTTCTTTCTCAGAGCCTGTTTCACCCATATTCCTAAAGGTGAAAATTGTACAAAATCATAAAACATTTCTGAGAATTTTAACCTTCAACGCCAACAGTCAAGCAAGAAAAATAGAATTCTATAATAAAAATAAATAGTTGAAGTATTTACACAATGAAACACTTCTATATTCTCCATTCTAAATTCAGTGCTCTACGTAATCTTGCACACTAATTGAACAATTGTTCAATTTAATTAAATACAAATTCATTCTTCGTCTTTTCAACAACAAATCACATAAGGTTCTTCACTCTCCTCTTTTTCATTTGCATTATGTAGTAACTAAAGAAGTGTCTTTTATTGAACTAATGAAATCATCTTCCCACCAAACTTATCATGCTACATTCTAAAAGAAAAGGTTAGGAGGTACATTTATAAAATTTGAAATTCTACTCAACAGCTTGTGTGATTACTAAATCATATTTAATTATGGGTGAAATTCTGACCTTAGCAGTCATTGTATTAAAACTTCTGAACAGTCTTTATCATACACATCTAAAACTCACAGGTTTATTTCAAATTATTTTGTAACTGCCACTTTTCCATCTGTTGTAAATTTCTCTCTCTAAATACTATTATTAAATACATCTGAAATAAACTGTCTTCTTGATGAACTGTAGTCATCCTCCCTGGGAAAGCTGTTAAAACATCATCAGTTGCAGCATAAGTCATTCCGCACTTGGAGAATGTGTTCAAAGCAATGGATGAGAATGGCTTTTCTCTACCATTCAGGAGCTTCCTTTCTCCCTAAGGATGCAGTGAATGCCAGGAATTCATGCACTGATGTCAGATGGCTTTCGCTGCTGAGAATGGGGAACAACACCCAGATCCTCAGAAGTATTCAGCCCTTAGTTTTCTAAATAAAACCTGCCAGCACTTTCAATTCACCTTGGATCAGGCCTGCAAGGACAACTATATCGAAACCTATCACAGTAATTCTCACTGCTGAAAGATTAATGCAAAAATCTATCATTTTTATATATGAATATAATTGCAACATTATAAATAGGAAATATAAATTAACCTTCTGTTATTCTTGATAACAATTATGAAAGTAAACCAAAAAATCAACTGTTCCTCTGTCATCCCTCCTTGTAGGTTTTCTTCTTGATATTTCTACCAGAATGTATTTATTATTTGCTAACAGAGACCTAACAAGGACCTAACAAGTACAGATGTGTTTAATCCTTTAAACTTTCTGTAATTACCTACTGTTGAACAGTTCACTTTTTTTTTTTCCAGTTTGTACATTTTTGGTTGTCCTAGAAAGCAAACGTGTATGAACATATATGCATACAATTGTGTGTAATTAATGTAAATTATTAATAAAGGTCCTGAATTTATATCAGCAGGTATATTAAGATTCAATAAAATGTTTTAACAACAAATACTTCTCTCGGATTACTGGAAAAGTTGTATTTTCATTTGTAATTCAAAATACAATCCCACTGCACAGATACGTGAACACTGGAGATTAAGGTACTTCATAAATAACTGTGAGCAGGAAATTTACAGGAAAGCATTATGTAAAATTTGAGCCATAAATATGATGATGTTATTCATGTTCACGGAAACTTAAATGTGTTTTTCACTAGAGATGAGTTCACAGAGTGATAGTTATTATTTCTGTCTTCTGCTTCCCTGAGTATTACGAAATGATCAGGTTCTTTATGAGAAGAACAAAAGTCAAGCAACTGCAGGAGACAGGCTGTGGCACAGACAGCACGTGCAAGGATTCCTTCAGCTGGTTTTACATGGAGGCACAGAGAAAAACAGGCCTTTAGAAGATTCCAAGAAGGTTATCAGTGAAGGTTTAGCATCCTCTGTTACCTCCAGCTAAAGTCTATAAACATGCAGAGAAATACTTTTAGGCTAAAAACTGTGTGTAGGTCCTCAGCTTTGAACAAGCCCCATGAGTGCACTGAGACACATGCCCCTCCCACAGGTCCCGTCCTTTGCTGTTTGCTTTCTGGTGTCACTGCCATTTCCAGTCACCTGCTATAGGGCAGGTGTACAAACAATAACTCTTCTCCTCCTTACAATTTGCTCGCAATTAACATGTTGTTGGTTTTTCCCCATGACATTACACATGTTTAGCATGGTCCATGTATTTCACTAGTAAAAGTCAGATTATGACAGATACATCTTTCCTAGGTAGGAGTGGAGATGGAAACTGGGATTCTGAGTCCATTAGTTCTGCTAAAAGATCTAACAGTGACTTGGGAAAATCACCGAGCTTCTGTGCCTCAGTATCCATCAGTACCAATCAACTTACTTTTGTCCAGCTTTCTTGCAAGATTGCTGTGAGTCTCATACAGTGTTCTGAGTAATGCCTATATAATCCAGGTAAATAATTTCAAGGAGTACCAAGAACTGTTACTGACACTAACTCCCTACCCTGTTTACTACAAGATACACTGCAGCCGCGTGTCAGCCTCCCATCCTTACTTTTGAGTTCTTCTGAAGACAAAGCATACGAATTCCTCCTGCAGTTTATGATGCAGCCACAGGGCAGGTGGATCCAGTGTTCTGACAGGACAAATACTGGGGTGACGGTGGCAGCCAGCAAAGTCAGCAGGAAGCTAAGTGTCTCAAACGAAAGGCTTTGGTAGCCAGTGATGTGTTGGACAACCATTTGTATCTGAAAGGCAGAACATTTTGAAATTTAAATCACTTCAGGCACGTGATATACTTCCAGGAATAAACAGAACACCCCACCATGAATGTGACTCAAGTTTTCACGTTTGTTTGTATGTTCAGCCCAAATATTTTGTTTCTAACAGAGAGCAGGGAAAGCATACTGACAGAGACTCTCCTCCTTATTCTGCATGTCTCAGAAAAACCCTTGCTTAAGCTAAACGTTAACCATAGATGCTGAGCACTACTGAAACAAGCAACTCACAATCCAAGCATCTTAGAAGAGATGCTAGCTAGATCTCTGGTACTGAGGAACTCCAACTCCTGATGGCGAACAGGAGAACTTAGTACCACAGATGCTGTGTGATGCTCTCTTTCAGTTGAGGGAATCTCAGATGCTGAGTCTATACACATCCCGGCTGCAGAAACAACACTGACCCAGACCCACATTCCATGTCCTCAACTGCCTCCTTCCTAACTATACATGAATGTACCCATTCCCAAATACACTACTGCATGCCCACGGACAGCACACCCGTACACACCCCGTCCCCCCAAATGCTCTTTGTACAGAGATTACGAAAAAGCGAACAAACCTCATTTTTCTAACAAACTTATTTTTCAGCCAGTCTGGCAAAGGACGTGACTCACTGCTGTGAGGAGAGGCAGAAAAGCTAGCTTAGTAACACTCACAGACCCCATAATGCTGAAGAAATGCTTGTCAGGCAGCTGGAGACGCAAAAGGTGGACCTTATTCATCCCTGTATTCAGGTGATACAAACGATGTGATGACAGAGTAACATACTGATGAATCAGGCTCTGCTGAAAACCAGTTAAATTCATGTTGTGTGATACTGACCTGTTTAAAAGGACTTTTGCTGACATGAACTGTACTATAGGGAACAACTGCAATGGCTCCTGTTCATCTATTTCAATTCATGGCACACCGACTCACAACCCATTTAAAAATAAGTAAACATTACAAAGTAAAGGAATCGGACAATTTACCATCATTGGAAGCCAGAGAATGACTTTTGTCAATGCAAGAATCAGTGAGAATCGTTTCTGGGCGAAGCCCACTGTGAAGCTCCTGCTCGTTACGTTGTTCACGCAGCGGGGCTTGAGTCCACTGCTCTCAGCCACACCTTTCCTAAAAACTGCCTCCGAGCTTGGACATGCGTTTTGGAAATGTTTCAGGGTTTTATCCACAGGGTCCACTGGTGATAGAGATGGGGTGGCAGTACTGCAGCCTCCAGATGTCCCAGGGGTGATGTAGCCTCGAGAGATTTCCTGGTAATCACTGTGTAATAGCTGTTGCTCATCCGAGCACAACAGCTGGTAAGTTAGAGGGATGGACAGCACTGTGAGGACGCAAAAGCACAGGGAGTAGACAATAAATAAGAACAAGATGTAGGAACTGGCACAGTCAGTGAAGCAGCCCCAGGAAGTGGGGATGTACTTGCCCCAACCACAGAGAGGCAAAACGCAGATCAGCAAACTGACAATCCAAATGCTAAGAATTGCCCACACCATTCTCACTCGTTGTTTGGAAGTGCTGCAGCTCGTTGTCTCAGTTTTATTGATGCTGTAGAAGTTGTAAGAAACTATAAGAGACCCTTTCAGATTGCTAGAAATGCCCTGGAATAAATATATAAGTGCCGAGGTGGCGCACAGAGGCTGGGTAAGGACATCACTTGACCACTGGCTGAGCATGAAAATAATCACTGGCACAATGCTGATCAAATCATCTATTGACAAAGAGGTCACAATCATTGAAATCATGGTTTTATTTTGCATTTTCAGCAGGGAAACTAGTGAATAAATGCTGCCCAGAAGCACTGTGAATGCAATGATAAAAGTCAAGCAGAAGAGAAAGACATTCAAAGTTCTCTGCTCACTAGGTTTATCCATAACGCTATGATTTTCAACGAAGAAGCTCGTCCCATTGAGTGACAAATTACTAGGCATTACCGACATTGTCCTTGGAAAATTTTTTTCCTTGCCTTCTCACTGACTCTGCAAGTTTTCACGAGCTGAAACCATAACTGTTAGCTCCACATCACAAGTTTCTTTGTTTTCCTTTCTCCTTTGTGGCATGCGATGAAGAAATATTCAGGTTCAAGCACCCCTGATAACCAGAAAAACACATGCTCTTGAAAAATCAGGCAACAATGAAGTACCAAAGGTGCTGGAAAAAATGCAGTTCTTCATAACCCTTTCAGTACTGGAAGATGGCTAATACAGCCTCTTCAGGTAATAACAAGCCATTCACTTTTGATAGATATCAGGCAATGTGCCTTACTCACGAGTTCAGCTGAAATGAAGGCAGAGTATCAGGTATGTTCAAGCTCTAGTGGCTCAGGGAGAAACATAGTAGAAATGGGAGGCTGTTGGATTCACCCTGCGCTGTTCTGAGCTGCAGGAGGGAGGAGTCAGATGCAAGCAGGATAGCAGAGAAGAGGGGAGTGAGTATCTTCCCAGAGGGAGCTGCCTCTTAGCTGATCAGAAGACTGAAACACTGTCCCTGCTAAGCCACACCTCCGATGCTGACACTGAAATCCAATGCAAATACTCAGATCTGATGTCAGCCATAAATGTCATTCCCGTAAAGCCCATGGCTGCTCCATGGCTGTGCATCACAAGCTGGCGTGCTGCTTTTAGTCTTCTGCACTTCTGTGCTCCGCACTTAGCACGGGGAAAAACTGCTGGAGCCTCTTATGAAGATGAAACAGAAGGGGTGTGTCTGCTCTGCCTTTTTGTATTCCTACTCCTACTGCAAGCGTGCGTATGTGCACACAGCATATGGGTGCTGATCGTATAGTTACGTTGTGACAGCCTTTTATTAATGGCAGGTAACAGCCATGCTATCAGCAAGGTGTTGCCTGCCTGTGTGGTATCTCAGCTCAGTCTGGGGTTTATAAAACTTTCATTCCCCACGTGATTCAATCTGAACGCTCACTGCTCTAACTAAATACATGTACAGAACCACGGCCAAGTGCATTTTGGTATGTTATGCATGTTTTCTCTTGAAAAAGTGCAATACTGGTGAAGCTTACAAGCTGACAATTTTCAGCACTTGGACGTTGAGTGGACAGGTAAGTTCAACGCAATCTTCTTGGAGAACTCTGCCTCTCTTTTCTTTTCGGCACCACTTTGCATTCAAATACACAATAGTGATGCAGGACAAATATTTTCTGATTAAGGATTACATTGTAAGTAAGGCTGCTCCAGTTACATGCTAATCTGTGTAACGTTACAAATCCACTTGGTTAGAAACCTGTTACTAACAACCTGATCCTCACTCACTTCTACCCACTTCGCAGTGCTGCGCCAACTCTGAGGTGCTGCAGCCCCCAGCCAGACCGGCAGTGAACGTGAATGCACAGCCCCAGCTCTACCATGACGAGTCCAAAATGCAGGGATCAGAGCTAAGGAGAATGACAACTTCTTGAATAACCCCTCCTTCACTTCCAATTGCCAAGCCACCCTGCCATGGCACTGCCATGCCAAAACAAGCTAGGTCTTCAAGTCAACCCCCTGTGCCACGTGCAGCCATAGAACAGTCCTCACTGCTGGACCCGATGTAAAGACGCACTCCTCCTATGCAGCCTGACCAGGAGCCGTTGCCTCTCCATTCTCCTGTTCACATTGCAGCTGCCTCTGTTTTGAGGATTCCATGCTATTTACTACGACCAACTGTCAACCCTCATGTCAGAAATTTGCAGAAGAGAGTGGCATCCATCCTGCCTTCCACACAAAGCACAGTCCTGGATCTGGATCATCCATCTGGCCTTTAACTGTACAGGATTTGAGTTGGCTTTTGAGATTTATCTGTCCTGCTGGACTATTGATTGTTAATCTGTGCTGTGCCAGCTAAAGGCCAGGGCTCATTTCCTTCTATTTACAAATCACAGCCACCTCTGCCCCCACAAGTCAACTTAAAATTAAGGACAGTGTTCTAAATCCTAAGATTAACAGTTTGAGCCTGATCAGTAGTACAGTCAAGAGATAAGAAAAGAAAGAAGCACCATTCACCCTTGTACGGACCCCTGTTTTTCAGTCTGGCTTCCTCAGGAAACATGTGACCACCCTGTCTGAGTGTGGATGGATATACACATGTGCATGTCTCTCTCCTCCTCCTAATTTCTCAATTGCTTTTGACAAAATGATCATTTTCATCTCAATCTGATGGTGTCAAAGCTATTAGGTTCCCACAATTTTTATGAAAATGAGCAGCTGATCAGAGGAGACAGATCCCAGGCTCCCCAGCCAAGAGACATGCTGCAGCAGAGTTCACCCTTCACTGGACACTAGTGAACACAAAGCAAAGACTTAATAAATACCCCAACCATAAACAAAAGCATCAAGTGGAATTTATGCCTTCCTGGCTTACAAAGTCAATTTATCTGTATGCTAAACTGCAGAAAATCAGCTTCATTCTCTCTGGCATGTCTTAGTGCTTCCTGACACATGATTGATTACTTTCATTCTTAAATTCCAAGCTTCCATTGCCTTTGTTGTCTTCATTTGCTCTTGCCACATCACTGTGAGGTATTTAGAAACAATGTTAATAACGCTTGGGAAATGTGTTTTTCCTACTTCAGAAATTTTTGCTCCTGTATCCCAAGCCACTATACCTGCACTGGATGGCCAATGGCTCTGACTGCAGATATCAACCACAAAATTTCTGAAAGATCCCTTAGTACAATGTTCTTTGCACACTTCTTTACTGACTTTGCTTTACCAGCTGTGCATATACAGACTCTCTGCCCCTCCGTAGGTTTTTAGACCCTTTGGTAAGAGCAGTTCATTCCATGCATTCCATGCTTTGTATTTGGAATGAAATGCTTGTCAATGTTTTTAAGAAGAAAGTCACTTTTATTTATCACCATATCCATTCAAGGCAGGTTGTGTATTACTCACTTCAGCTTCTCTTCCCACAGAATATATTTAATTATATGAACTGCACCTTGCCATTCCCCACAGCAGTTTTTACTGTAAGTTACAACATGGTGAAATGATCTTTCCATTCTGGTCATTTCATAGTAATAACCTGAAGGTCCTAGGATCAATGAATTCAAGCAGCTTCCCCTCTTATTTATCTTTCTTTAATGTGACTGATAAATTCCAATAAAATAAAACTAGTACAGAAAGATCAGTTTCAATCTTAAAACTAAAGAGAGAATTCAGTTGTAGTAAGAAGCAAATAGCTCAGTGAACGCCAGTGAGGGAAGCCTGATTTCCCATGGAGCTGTACCTCACAGTGTTTGACTTCCAGTGAGGTCTGAGCTCCAGAACTTCTCTTCTGGCTGGGGCCCATGAATCTGCACTAGATTCTCTGTTCCCTTCTAAAGGACAAATTTAAACTGCAGCATTTCAGAACTTACAGGAACACTATCTTTCTAATTTCAATTTCACTCTCAAATTTCACTGAAACTTGCGAACAGACTCAATTAGGCTGGAGGTGGCGAGGACAGGTAGGCAAGCCGAGAGGTAGACAGTGTCATCACAACCCCCCTTCTACTCCCAAATTTTCTAAAGAAATAGTGCTAGAATGGAATATATAGCGGTGCCAAAAAAAGCCACGGGTAATGACCTTGCAGAAACCAAGAGAAAGAAAAAGATGCGTTTCTCTGCTGCTGTGTCCTTGGTTTGGACTGTGTCAAGGAAGGCATGAATTTGTAGTTTGAGATCCTTACCACCTATTCCCTTTATTCTCTGCATTTAGACTCCTGGATTACGGGAGGTTCCTAATACAGTACTGTCCTTTGCAATATATATCCTGGTGTAAATTCTCTGTGCTAAAGAATGATCACAAGCAGAAAATATAGAAGGCATGGAAATCTCCTCTCTGGCCTCATTTCAAACATCACTGCACAACAATGTCTCTTTAAAGAGTAAGCCATACTCAACAGTCTATGAAAGGATTTCTAAAAGACACACTGCATGCACCAATTCAGGAATGCTTGTGAAGTGAATCAAATATTCACCATTCATAAAATACAATCAACAAATAGGTTTTAAAAAAAATCATCCTATTTAGTATATGAGTCATTTTATTTTCATACGTTGCACTAAGCTAAGCTTTGACTTACGGTTTTGCTTCCTTTTGTCACTCAAGAGAGACGAGGTTATTATAACAGCTGTACAAATATTTCATTTCAGAAGGTAATATAATCTCAATGCCAGGCATAAATGTATATATATAAAATTCCGTAAATGTCTTTGTAATTTATGCCTTAATGGCATTTGAAAGAAAAGGGTTTTTTTTCCTAGATTTTTTAACAGACTTTCAAAAAGATGCCAAACTAAATGATCATTTGTGGTCTACTGGATTCAGCCAAGACTTTCAGACACAAGATGGTTAAACTGCAGCTAATTATTTCATCTGGTTATTTGCCCCAGATGAACTCAATCAATGGTGGCTTCCAATAAAAGGCAGATACTTTTATACTTACTCCATTTCCGTTGCAGCTGTATTGTTGTGCTGTAGGAAAAGGGTGCTTACTGAACTGGAGCAATTACAGCAGTGTAAATCAGGAGTAATTCCATTAAACTTAAAAATATAATTTAACTTATGTGTTCATTATGGGTTAGCCTGCAACAGCTCTAACTCAAGCAAAACAGAAATTTGCTGTGCAGATGCTCATTTTGAAACCACTGGACTACTGTTACTCGCAGTAACATCACAACCTGTCCCTTCGAGAGGCAGCACCCTCTCTGAGCTAGTTCTAAGTACTGCCCATTGCCAGATCTCCATAACTTCTCTTTTTCGCTTCTGTGCTGCAAACATAGACAGCAGATTGAGACTGCAGTGAACTGAACATTTTGGGAGAACTGCAGAATTAGTAAGAGACAAATGAGCTAGAAGTAAGCCCCAAAGTGTCCACTGGGTGAGGTATAATCAGAACGTGTGTGTCTTTCCCTGTCACACTCAGAAACCTATACACAGCATGCCAATGAAAAATGAAAATAGTGCCAGCACTTCAGTGAGGTTGCCAATAAACAAGATGGCTGAGATGAGAATGAATCCATCCGGCTTGCACTGTATGCACACTACCAGAGATGATTATGCGCTGTCCTTCAAGAAATGTCCAAAGTGGGGTTAGCTAGAAGAGAAAGAAGAAACAGTAAGACAGTAATAATTCCAGGAAGGCACCACTGAAAAGGAGGAGTTATTAAGGAAGAGGCAAACTGCAGTGTATACAAGGAGGAGAAGGTGTTATTTCTCTAGTAGATAGCAAGACAGAGAGAGAGATGGTAGCAAAATCTGCAGCTACCAAAGTGGAGAGAAGCTCAGTTCTGGATAGCATGGAGAGTAAGACATTCTGCTGGCTGTGACATAATGGCTCTCTTGAGACAAGACACTCTACAATGTCACTTTTATTGAGCAGCCACTGGCTCAATGAATTGATATGAGGAGACAGCTAGCAGGGAGGCTATTCTTCAGTACACCTCCTCACAGTAACTGTTTGCTTTCTAATAGAGAGCACAGCAGGCTATGAATATAATTCATGGAACAGCATGATATGAATGCTTTTAATTTTGCTGCACAGCTCTCCAGCAGTAGAACATCCGTACTGCAGCTGTATTAGTGTGATCATACCTAATCACTGAACAAATCCAGTAAATGTAACATTGTGCTCTGTAATCACCCCTATTTTTGACATTGCTAAATGTATTCATCTTGTTGAAAAAAGGAAATGTGTGTCTAGCAGGAGCTGGACGGTAATACCACACTACTACAGAAAATAGCACTGAGACAGTTAACTGGAAAATCCGAACAGGTGGAAAGAAACAATTATCCCTTTCTGACAGGAGGAAAAGAAAAATGGAAGAAGGCATGGAGTGACCCAGCTATGAACCCATCTGGAAGCAGCAAGAAAATCAGCTGTATATGTAGAACTTTTTCCAATAGTAATAAAATTAATGACCACAAGAGCCATTTGTAATACTGTTTGCACATTTCACTGCCTGCTGTACAGTCTCAAGAGCTCTGCATTGGGTTGTCTTGGCCCTTCATTTCTCTTTTCATAGTTACTTCCTCATCATCTTCTCCTCCCCTAACCTTCAAGGAAGGCTGAATGAGCAGCCTCAGGAGTGAGGATGAAACCAAGTCCTACTGAGTAAAGATTGAAAGCTTTGGAACCCAACTCTGCCTCTAGAGGATCTGTATTTGCTGGTTATGACTGCTTTTACTTACACCAACAAAATTATCACCTTTCTAGCACTGACCCATTTCTTGAAGAGATGCTATTTTTGCAAGGAAGCCAGTGTTGCTTTAGCCTGAAACCACAAACACAAATGTTATCATAAATGATACCCAAAGAATGTGGACAAAGCATAGGACAAAGCTTACTGTGTGTAATGACAAAGATAAAATTTTTTTTTTAAAAAAAGTTAATCCTGTCTATTTTGCACATATGTTACAAAGACCTTAACTGGCTTTACTTCAAGGGAGGAGATGGCTTTCATGCACCAGAGTAGTATTCCCCCAAATAAGCACAGCATCTGAAACGTGCTGATCTTTCCCAGAGGAGGAGTCCCAAGGAGAGGAGCAGCTCTGCAGGAAGATGGCAGCCTTCCACCAGCCTGAATGAGAAAGAAAGGCCTACAGGGAAACTTCTTAAGCTCCCCCATTAGAGAAGACTGCTATTGCTTACAGCATAGAAATTTTCCTGGGACTTCCTTAGGAAGGCTTCTACTCTGACTTGAAGCTTTGGAAAAGGTAAGAAAAACAGGGGAAAAAAGGTGTCTGGCATAAAGCTGAAAAAAACACGCAAGTGATCCTGTAAAAGAAATACAGGCAATAAAGCAAGTTTGGCAGATTTCAGATATTCTGTAAGAGAGTTGAAAAAAAAAACCAATAAATGTTTCTTTTCCACAGCTTTGGTAAATTTGAAAAGATATTAAAAGTCTGAGAATGCACGTGCCAGCTCTAGCCACTGTTTTTGTGATAGCTGTGTTCTGGAGTCCCTAAAAATCACACTTCATAACACAACCATATCCTCTAACTTCTTCTCCAAAGGGTAACCAAATGTGCATGTGTTTTTCAAGTGTTTTTCAGAGTACTGAATAAAGAAAGGGCTGTTAACTAACTTTGAGTGACACTAAAAAGGTCTATTAACCTTGCTGATGTAAAGGATGACTGCGTATGTATTAGAAAGGGTGAAAAAGGTAGTAAAGGAGGATAGGGGAAGACAAAGTGAAATCTTTCCTCTTATAGAAGGAAATTTTTTTACAGAACTTTTATTTTTTTTAATGGAAAGATTTAGTTGAAGAATGAGCTCATCAAAAGGACAGTGTGTTCATGGGACCTGAAGCACTGCAAGGAAGGAATATTGCAGACTACAGAAGAAATCAGTTGTACTTTCCCACCACCTTTCACTAGGTGGTATGCACTTGAGAAGGAAAATGTTCACTTCAGTTTATGATGGGTTTTAGTTTCAGATTTTTCTAAACAAACATCGCTTTCCAGTAATTTGATTTTTGTTTTTTAAGTATTTATAAAAACCACTGTGCAATGCCAAAGGTCATCAGGTCAGGAGGCAATGCAACATGAAGAGATGTTGGGGCTTTCTCTCTGCCAGCTCCCTCAGGTCCATGAGCCATGTAGCTGCACTGCTTTGCACTCTGCCAAGACAGCTACATCCTGCTCTGGTGGCACCCACGTCCATCTCTGGTGTTTCTGCACAGCATCAATATTCTGGGTAACGGACATGATCTTTCTCCCCCCCGCAGAAGTCCCACAAAACCTTAAAACACAAGCAGTTAAACCCCAGTCTATCTTGTGTTGTTTTCACTCCACAGGAATACTCCCCTAAGCCCACCAAAACTACCATCAATTTTAACGTTCCAGTGTTGGGTTGATCGTACCCCAGAGCAGCAACAGCATCAACAGTTTGCTTTGGAGGTGCTGGGAATTGCCTGAGTGTCTACAATTATCCAGAAGAATCAGCTCAAAAATCAGACACATACTGAAGAGCAGAAGACCTTCCCTTTTAAACCATGTAGTATAATCTGATGTTTGGTATCATCTCATACATTTGCACAAACTAAACAAACTAAGGTGGGCACTGATAACAAAGCTCTACTGGTTGAGCTAAAGAAAATGCATTATTTCATAGAAAACGTACATTCTTCCCCAAGTCCATTTCCCGTCAGTTCAATATCATTTGTGAGCATTTATGTAACAGGGCACCTACTGGTTCTCAGTAAGGTTATTTTTCAGACAAGTAAGAGCTGAGTTAAGAGTGTAATAGCCTGTGTTACACCAACAAGAAGCAAAACAAACACACTGGTCTCCTGTAAATCCATACATCATTACTAAGTTTTTGTAACAAACATTTATTTTTGTCAACTGCTTGCCAGGTTCTGATGCCATTTCTAACCAGAGGACTGGTTCCCAACACAGAAGCAGAAAGATTCTGTATTCTGACCTAAAAGATCTGATGGGCTCTGTTTTGTAAAATCTATGAACCATATATTTTTTGACATTGAGGAGAAATCAGAGAAAAGAAAAGGTATAGGAAAGGACGAGATGCCCAGTTTTAAGATAGTGGGGCATTTTTCCACCAACTTTAAAGATGTTCTCTGAATAAAGACGGAATGAAAACTAGAAGGCCATTTAGAACTGATTCACCCTATGCATGATGATTACTGAACCTCAAAATTTTCAAAGAATTTATCCAGATTCAGCCAGTAACTCTATTAGTTATTTAAACTCAGACCAAGTTACAGCAGTATATAGGAGCTGAAAAATCAGGCCAGAATTAGCATAAAATCTAGCTCTCCTGTGAGATGTCTGATTCTTTTTGTGTTCAGTCTTGGAACAAAGTAAGAAAAACATTATTCTATTTTTTTTCCTAGTATGAATATTGAAATTTAGAAGAGAGGAAAAAAAAAACAATCTTCATGAACCTCGAAATAATTTTGAAGAAGATTATGACAAATTTAATATAATATTGCCAAAGGATGGATATAGGCTTGTGTTCTTTACACAGTCAGCTTCCTGCAGGCCTCTAAAGTAAAACCCAGGAACTACAACTGACTTTGAAGACCCTTGATAACATGGCTTTGACAGGTAACCTTCAACCCCACTGTGAGAGCACCTGAGCAGTATCAGAAAGTACTGCCACTACTGACTGGTGCTGCAAAGGTATGATGTTATGGGGACAACTGCACACCTACTGTCAAAAGGTCTGCCAAGGTGTCTCACCATGGATCTCCAGAAAATGCACTGTGAATTCCATACAAGAAGTTGGACTGGTGCTACGGAAAAGGAGTACTGAAGCAGTGCTTCCTGTCACTGTCACTCAGGGAGGGAAGGTAACTGCAAGAAAAGCAAGCAGAGGCAGCACAAGAAGAAGCCATGTAAACCACGGCCTAGAGCCCTTGCACAGGTAGTGTGCAACTCTGAACTAATCAGCTCTGAAATACTGAATGTATTCAGCAGGTTTGTCCTTCAGTGAGCAAAATGCTAGCTGAAAAATGTATGTAAAATTGTGTTCTTTTCACTTCCATCGCTCAGGGAGTTAATACTCACAAATCCACAATCTTTTTTAGATCAACACCTTTACAGAATATGTACAGCCATATAATATAGAATCATATTTTCACTTGCACTAACAAAACCTAAAAGGACTTAAGTTGTATTTCAACAACAACCCACAAAGGAACTACTTTATTCTCTTCTTTAATTCATCTGTCATGCTGTGCCCTCCATCCCCCCAACATGAAGAGCTGCTGTGTGTAAACTCTCTTGACACTTGGAGAGAGAAAAGAGTACCTATTTAAAGCGGTGACCTGAGTACAGAACGGAAAGCCAACAGTTAAACGACCCCAGCTGATTGCTCTTTCCACTTCTGGATGTAAACTCACATGGTTAGTTGGTACATTTCTGTTTTCCTATTCTTCAAGACAAAAAAGCTTTTTTCCTGTGAGGGTGGTCAAACCCTGGCACCAGTTCCCCGGAGAGGCTGTGGAGTCTCCATCCTTGGAGACATTCGCCTCCTGACTGGACACAGCCCTGGGCACTCTGCTGTAGCTGGCCCTTGCTACTCAAGTAAGTCATTTTGAGTCTTTCCATTAGATTACTCAGGAGGAGCAAAGACAGGCTCCCCAGCTCCCTAAAGCAGAACAAAATCGAACCAAACTCCTTGTGATGTATGAGTTCCTAAAAGTGCCCAGCCAGCTGAGCATACAGAGCCTATCATTTTGTTATTTCTTGTTTTTACACGGACTTTAGAAGCCTGCCAGCTCACATGGGGCTCGAGAGACTCACTGTGGAATGCAGCAGGACACTTAATAGCTATGAAAAGTACTTCAGTGGACAGGGCAATGTTTTAAGCTGTTTAAGTGAGCCAGGCACAAGGAACCCTACAGCAATGAGAGACAAGACAGCTGCCTGCATTGACACTCACAGCCCTCAGTTTGTCCAGCCCTAAGCAGCTGCTCCTGTTGCAACACTGACACATTAGTGTCAGCAGGGGCTCCATGCACCGAGCTCATCCCCAGGCGGCAAGCACGGCTATGTCCCGCTGGAAATGAAAGTACAGAATACAAAACAAGCATCCAGCATCCTTGCTTCACTGGAAGCCCATGAACCCAGTGAAACAGGAAATTAAGGCCACCAGTGTATTCACCAAGTCAATTTATATCATACATAAAGCACCTTAAAAATGTATGCAATGAGAGAGCCATTTTCAACCCTACAATACCTGCAGAAAGTGTGGGCCATGACAGAATGTGCTAAATGCCATTCAAGAATCCTAGTAGAAATTCATTGCAGCAAAGATGGGTATAAAATCATAGCAGATCTTTCTTCTTTTGCAAAACTGACAGTAGCCACTACCAGCCAGATCTCCTTAGTCTTGCTGCTCACATTACCTTCAATGAATGAGGCACGGAGAACTGCCTAACCGTGCAGAGCAGTTTTCAGATCTGCAAAAATTCACATTCAGAGCACAGAGGCACAAATATATCAATGTGCCTTGAGATGCCCTTCATCTGAAGGGACACAGGCAATTTGTTTACTGCAGCACAGTAATCCTGCTGTCTTCATCAGGCTGTGCTAGCTGAAACATCAACGTGAAGGAGCTCATCTATTCAGCCAACCTCAACAAGGAAGTTAACGAACTTTTAATAGGAGGTGACACTGAAGAATAATACTTATTATGTAATGGTTTTTATTCTGATGTGGTATTTTAAAAGGTATCTGAGTAATTTCGGAATCAGAGTTCTAGAAAAAAACAGGAAAAAAAAAGTTAACAGACTCCTTTATCACTGAGGTACTTCTGAAAATATTACACCTTATTTTAGAATTCAGAGCACAGCAAAAAAAATATATATATAATAATGAGCTATAGTACTACAAAATAAACTACAAAGTCCTGGATATAACTACTGAATAATGGATACAAGATAAAAAATAATAAATGAGCTTCATAGGCTTTGAAATAGTTTGACTAAACTAATAGGGTAATTTTACAACCAATTCACAAAACCGAAGGTTACATGGATGTTTTAATTCAGACTTGAAATCTACTTTAATATTTTATATTTTTAATAATTGAAACAAATTTTAACGGTATGTAGAATTCAGTTTGGCAAGGACAATGACGAGACATCATATAGACAATAAAACACCCTAAAACCATATACTTATTAAATAAACTATTTTGCACTGTAAAAAGGATGCACAGGTGTTTCCAAAGGCACATCTGAAAGTTTTATGCTGATTCTAAAATTAAACCTGAGGTAATTATACAAATTTTCTTAGAAATGTTTCAAGACTGTACTAAGCTCAGCCCCAATTCCAAGACACCCTAAGTACATGTTGCACGTCACATACAAGTAGTCCTAAAGACTTCCACTCCTATTCCATGGTGTGGCATTTCTGCATACGAATCTTGGAAGGTTCATTGTGAGGATTTTCAACAGCAGTCCCAGGTGAGAAATCACCTTCTCAACTTGAATGTTGCAACTTACTTGTGTATATACGTCACAACATCTAGAATTCAAAATAGCGTACTTCAATGGTGTCTTCCAGAAGATGGTATTAGAGATGGATTGCTTTTACTTATATCTTTTGCTCAAAGCAGAATACTTTTGTTTATATGCATTAGAAAGCTAATAAATGAAAAAATTTAAATCTTAGGTTTCAAAATTCCACCTTCTTTGTCATAATTCTTTTTTTGGCTCAATTCTGTACATGTCAGAGCAAGGAGGTTTTGTTTCTCAGCTTTGGTGAAACTGAAACAGGAAAGCCCAGCAAGCTTTTAAAACTCTACTTTTACTACCAAATTACAGATACTGTAATTCCAAGAAAAACAAGGCAACAAAGGTATAACTATTTCCTAGAATTTTCAGCACACTGAAAATGAAGCTCTCCTCTTTGACACTGCAGTTTGATCTTCCCCAGCAATTTAAAACTGCTAATTTACAAAAGTTAAAAAATCAGCATATTCAGGAATGTGTTGAATAATAAAACATGCAACAATAAGAGATATGCAGAGCTATACCACAAGCATTTTCTTAACGATTCTTGTCAAGAGAATGAAATCATGATCATTTTAATGAGAATGTGGAGAATATCCCAAACAAGATAAAATCCCACTTGGAAAACAACCTTTCAAACACAGTGGCAAGTCCAGCCTCTCTGATTTGCAAATTCTGAGACTCAAACTGTGATAGAGACTGCAGAATCAAAGCTTGGTGCCCACATAAATTGGATATATTGTATCAGCAAGGTACTGAGATACTATGGGAAGCCTTGCCATAACTATCTTGCTTTATCAGGCTAGACAGAAACCATGCATTGCTCTGCTCAGAGATTAAGGTTTCAGAGAAAGAGAAAAGAAAAAAAAGTGCTTGAGAAGAACACTAGATTATTTCCAAATACTGAATATTTAAATTCTTATGTTTGTCTTACCCCCTGGGACTGATGAAAAATTTAACTATGTATTCATGGGGCAAGGCTGAGTTATCATTACAGGCTCATTAATGTTGCTATTGGTACAACAGCCACACCTGAGAACATGAAATTCCCCCTACACAGGCTGGAGATTAGCACCAGTACAGCCGATCTGGCGGTACTAGAAGTCCTGGAAGCAGGCTGAGCTGATGCCAGCTTGAATCCCTTACACTACATGCTGAGGTGCTGGAGAGGACAGACATAATCCAAGTCCAGAACAGAAGTCCCCACTGGGCCATTTGAACTGCGGTAGAAGCCTGAAATACGTCCCATTCACCTAATGCAAAAACTGGGCATCATGTTCAGTTACCCTGCACTGCTTGGGAAGCATTAGGTGCAAAGGGCTGAAAAATCCAACTACCCAGTTAGGCCCTGAAGTCTGCATTTATACTCCATTTTATTCTAAAAATGCCTGTGCACATACGCAACTGGCACCACAGGAATTGAAAAAGCAGGTGTCTCGCTTTGATGCTCTAGATCCTGATGCCTTTGCCATGGTTTCTGCGTGCAGAAGGCACCTTGCGAGCTGTGGCTGATGTGGCAGCGGGGACACACAAATTCTCTTTGGTACTTACAAATCCTTACTTTGGTACTAGCTATTGTTCATACTTTTTCTAGCATACGACACTCAAAAGAGCCAAGAAACATACACTATAAATGCACGTAACCCATGTATTTTTCCAGTGAACTGACATTTGTGATTAGCTTTGAACAGCCAAACCTCAATATAAGTGAGTCATTCTCTCGTCGTGAAAACAGGTGTGGTTAAATAAGCACACTGAGAGTGCACGGCATAGTAATCAGGTGTAAAGTGAGCAGATTTCTAGTTGACTTATTTAATATTTTAGGAATAAATTGGTCTCAATCTCCTCCACAAACAATCTTGCATTCTCATCAGCTTTTAAAGCATCAGTGGGTACCTTTAATGGAAGCATTAAACAATTCATGATTCTGTACCTGGAACGGGGCAACCCTGGCTATACGTACAGACTGGGGGACGAGAGGCTGGAGAGCAGCCCCATGGAAAGGGATCTGGGGGTTGAACAGGAGCCAGCAGCGTGCCCTGGCAGCCAGGAGGGCCAGCCGTGCCCGGGGTGCATCAGGCACGGCCCTGCTGGCCGGGCGAGGGCAGGGATTGTCCCGCTCTGCTCTGCCTGCTGCAGCCTCACCTCGAGCTCTGTGTGCAGCTTTGGGCACCCCAGCATCAGAAGGACATGAAACTGTTAGAGTGTCCAAAGGAGGGCTACGAAGATGGTGAAGGGTCTGGAGGGGAAGGCGCGTGAGGAGCAACTGAGGTCCTTGGTTTGTTTGGCCCAGAGAAGGGGAGGCTGAGGGGAGGCCTCGTGGCGGCCGGCAGCTCCCTCACGAGGGGAGCGGAGGGGCCCGCGCTGGCCTCTGCTCTCTGGTGACAGCAACAGGACCGCAGGGAACAGCATGGAGCTGTGACGGGGAGGGTCAGGCTGGGTGTTGGGAAAAGGTTCTTCACCGAGAGGGTGGTCGGGCGCTGGCACAGGCTCTCCGGGGACGTGGTCACGGCACCGAGCCTGCCGGAGCTCAAGGAGCGCTGGGACACCGCTCTCAGACAGCGGGTCTGGTTCTTGGGTGGTCTGTGCGGAGCCGGGAGCTGGGCTCCGAGATCCTTGTGGGTCCTTCTCAACTTGGGACATTCTGTGATTCCAGGATTCCAATTGTAACATCACAGATTCAGCAAAGCAGTATCTCATAACACTCCAATGCTTAATTAATACCAAGATTTTTTTCATGAGAGTTATTTTATATAAACCATACGTGGTGAAATCATTTACCAACAACCTGTGAATTATATCCATACAAATATATTCTTGTATGTATTTTACTGTTAATTTTGGTTTGGTAAAACAATTCTGAAGGAATATTGAAAAATTCCTCCAATTCAGTTGTCTAATGTGCAAAGACTCATTCAGATCTAACAAGGAAAAACAACGACTTTCACTGCCACTACTTTCACTACTCGAAGCATGCCTCTTCAGTAAGGCACACAACAGAATTTTTTGCACTGAGACAGAAACATGCTGTAATTAAGAACTGACTCAAGGTCAGGCTCATCATCTGTTTCTTAATTAAGTCTTAATTTGAATTATCAGTAAAACATTTAATGCCTTTTCCTTAAAGCCACAGCAGACAACAGATTCATCCCCAGGAATCACAGAACCGCAGCCAGGCTGAGGCTGGGGCACCCCCGGGTCCCTGTGGCCCAGCCCCGGCTCCAGCAGGGCCACCCAGAGCAGGGGGCCCAGGGCCACCTCCAGGCGGCTCCTGAAGACCCCCGAGGAGGAGACCCCAGCACCTCTCTGGGCAGCCCGTGCCAGGGCTCCGGCACCCGCCCGGCACAGAAGCGCTGCCCGGCGGTCGGAGGGAGCCTCCCGGGCCCCGCTTCGCGCCGGGGCCTCTGCTCCTGGCGCTGGGCACCGCTGCGCAGAGCCCGGCTCCGTCCTCCGGCACCTCCCTGCAGGCGTTCGTGGCCACGGGCGAGCTGCCCCGGAGCCGCCTCCTCTCCAGGCTGAGCAGCCCCAGCCCTCCCGGCCTCCCCTCGCAGCAGAGGGCTCCAGGCCCTCCCGCACCTTGCGGCCCCCGCTGGGCTCCCCCCAGTATGCCCAGGTCTCTCTCGTACTGGGGAGCCCAGAACTGGACCCAGCACTCCAGGTGCGGCCTCACCAGCGCTGAACAGGCAGAAAGGATCATTGCCCTTGACCTGCTGGCAATGCTTCTCCTAATGCAGCCAGGATATGCGTGATGGTCTGAAAACAAAGACACCCTTTTTGGCCATTTTTGTTCTTGCAAGCCTCAAAACTGAAGTAGTCTTATAATTTCCTCAGGTCTTTCCCTCAGTCAGAAAGGTCCTTCCCTACTTTGACATGATTCTTCTGGTCCAGAAGGCATTAGAGTGGGTTTCTCTGCTGAAGTATCACTTACAGCTTCATATAGGTAGTCACTAGGATTACTAAGAGCTTCTAATGCAGGTATTACATTTACCACAGAAACAGACCAGGCAATATCAATTCCTCATACAACTGTTTCAATTAAAACCTTTTCTCTTTTAAGTTTAAGTTGGCAATGTAAAGAGTAAAATATGCATTAACATTTTTTCCAGTGAAAAGACTGGGGATTCTATTTCTTCATGATTTAATTGACAGACAATGCTAGCTTTTTCTATTTCTGTTATGAATATAACCAGTCTTCAAACTGGAAAAAAGCGAGTTTAAAAATCAGCTGCTTTCCCGGCTTGACATGCAGTGAAAAAGCTGCTGCCAGCTATCTGCCTTGATCAAACACGGCTTTGAGCGTTCTTAGAAGACAGTACATAAAAAAGATGGAGAAAAAAGAAACAGAAGACATCACAACATAGTATGAGGAAGCTTTAGAAGACAGGCATGATAACAGAAAAGGAAACAGGAAGAAGAAAAAAATCCTGTTCTCAACCTTATATACTAACCAACTTTTGTTCTTCCACTCTCTTACTTTCATTTTTTACAGTGGTTTTCTCACAGATTTTCCGTTACCCACTTCTGAACAACTTTTGCTCACACTCTTCCATTTCATTTTCCCACACACCTAAACATCTACATTTCTTTTTTTGATCTTTGCTTCCTATTACCTTTTTGCCTTTTCTATTTCTTGTCATACTCTTTCTCTGTCTCTCTGTGTTGTTTTCTTTTTCTCCTCTTTCCCTGTTTCCCATGTTCCAATTCACCACAACCTATATTTCATGGCACTGAACAACCTCATCATAATTTAAATATGCTCATTTGCACAAAGAGACCCTGAAGTTACCTTTTGTCAACAACTAGTAACATTCCTCTTCAATTAGATCGATCTACAACAAAATGTCACAAAACTACAATCCAGCATCATGCAATGTATACAATTCTACAACGAGAAACGGGCCAAGATGATTTATACCTGTATTCTGCAAGCTTGGAGTCAGGAACCATGCTGCCACCCTCGCTGATAAACAAAACCTTTTTTTTTTTTTTTTAAATAAACAAGACTACTAATTTCAGTACAGATTGCAGGGCCAAGGCCATCTTCAGCACATATGCATTGGAGAGGAGGAATACAGTTCTCTCCTACTGGTAAAATTAAACCATATGACAACCATATCAAAAATTAACCATTCCATGAAAAGGATATAGTTTCCGAATCCTCATACTTGTTTTAAAAAAAAAAACAACTGTAAGAAAAGGTACATGATTTACATTAGCAAACACAATTTTCTAACATGGATAAACAAGAAAAATATTCAAGATAGTCAGGTTTCATAAAAGCATGATTGACCTAAGAGGGTAAGATCAGAAAAGTTCAAGCTTATTGGACAGCCTTATGACTGCAGATTTTAAGCTTACTCAGACATTTCTCTGGTTTAGTGTGTTATTATGACACCAAATTGGCAAAAGGACATGAACATCTCACTAGTTAAACTCTATACATTTTTTTTGATAGTCTTACATAATTACAATGCTTTAATACAGAACTTGAAACAAAATCATAATCACAGGAGTGATCTTAAAAAGCCCAGGAATAACTATAGATTCCTGCTGTGTAACACAGGGGACCACAAGACCTAAGTGCCTTTTCTAAATTCATGTTTCCACTGGGCAAAGGCTGGAGCCACATGCAGTTCCTAGCCTCAGGGAGCTGCAGTGTGCTTTGCACTAGGAGTTAGGTACAGCACTAGCAAGCTTTGGAATATTGCAGTCATCTTATCTAAACCAGTCAGCAATCTTTTGTGAGAAAGGCAAATTAATGAGGGGGAAATCCTCTTTAATCACGTAAATAGGACATCATTAAAAAAATCAAAGGAATGTGAAGCAACAACAAAAGTATTACCTGCAATTTAGAGCTTTCCATTTATTATCAAATGGAAAATATTTTTTCATCCATGAGGCATCCAAAAACGAAAAATGTCTGTCAGCAGCGTGGTCGACAACTGGAAGAATAATATTCTCAAGGAAAACCATTTTGAGTGCAGATGGGAGACAAACAACTGCAATGACCCACTCACTCCTGAAGCAAGAACCAAGGCTGAGGGCTTTGAACAAGTACTGCAAGATGAAAGAACCCCCAGTGAATATCTACTCTTGAAGATGAGTATTTCATATTTCAGATTCCTGACATGTTGTTCTATAAGCAGGTACCTTTCACCAGTACATCATTCCCTACGTTTGAAATTTCCTTCTTCATGTAGCAATGCAGTGATGCCTCTGTATAAGAATGAAACAGCACCTTGCCCACAGGTAAATAAACTTTGTAAAGTAGAAGTCTGTAAAGAAAGTTTTGAACAAATCCATTCACATTACAAAGAAAACAAGAACCTCAGGACAGCAACAGAAGACGAGAGTAGAGAAAGGCACAACTGTAATATAGGATAGAAAAACAGTTAATTATAATACCTTCTGGTTTCACTTTAGCGCTTTGTTCAGTCTCCTTTTACTTGCATACATAATATAATACAACCTAGTAAGGCTTAAGACATTGAGAAAGCAGTAGATCATCTCCCTAATGTAAGATTTTGCAGTATGCAAACAAAGTATAATGAATCTCTCAGACCGTAATATTTCACAATCTAATCAACATCCAGCCTTTTGGTAACTCTGAGGTGCTTTACAGAATCACAGAATGGTTTGGGTTGGAAGAGACCTTAAACACCATCCAGTCCCAAACCCCTGCCACCAGCCCACACTGCCCGGAGTCCCCTCCAGCCCGGCTGAGCACCTCCAGGGATGGGGCATCCACAGTTTCTCTGGGCAGCCTGTGCCAGGGCCTCACCTCCCTCACGGTGAAGAATTTCTTCCTAATGTCTAATCTTTAGTTTCAGAGTTTTCAATTTCATGGACTTCTGATTTGCTGAAAGTCTTTTTTTTTTTTTTTCTTCCTCTAGAGAAAGTGGCAGAATCATATTAAGGTAATTTAATCTGCTGGAATCAAAATGCAAAGTGAGGTACGCTGAAGGCTAGTCAATGCCAGCACATGAACCTGACCGATGGAGAACCTCCTCCGTGTGTGGTTGCCAGCCATGCATCTCAGCACTGCTTATTTCTTTCTCATCTTGTGTTCAGCAATAAAATTGGTAGACTAAGTTCCTTCTAGTAGCTTCAAACCAAGGTTTTCTCTAGTCTAATAAATCGTGGGATTTGGCCTCATGTCATTTTAGTTATAGAAGGTATTTGATTTGCCCATTTCAAGTTGCCCTCATTCAGCATATGCTATTTAAGACTTCATAGTATATAGAAGGTCAATCAATTTAATTTGAATGCATTTACTGGCTGGGCCTTCCCAGAGTTTTTTATAATGTCTCTGACAATTGTCCCTTTTTCTGCCTTTTTCAGGTTTCCCATTACACCATGTCAAATGTTAGCTTTAGGTCAATCCTGCCCTCAACACACACACAGCTACTACGCAGTTTGAGAGAGCAAGTCTATGTCAAAGCAAGAGTTGTCTTCCCTAACTACTCTGTGTAACACACAAAATGCAAAGCTTAGTTTTCTCTCATTCCTCCGTATACCTGTCACATTGTGCTATCTCATCAAATCCCCTGAAACCAGCATTTTTTTAGTAACTAAATGTACAAACAAGGACTTGTTTCAAATGCACAAAATTTAACTACATAGAAAAGAATCAATCTAGCTGTTGAAAAATGCCAAGGAAAAAAAATACCAAAGACGCAAAATGTTTTACTTTACTAGACTGTTTTCCATGTAAATTAGAAAATATGGATCATATTACCATTAGTTTATGCAGCGACAGTCTAGTTTGTGATGAAAAAGCTACGGAGATGAGAAAATGTGTAACAGCAATCTCAGACTGTATTTGGAGAAAACGTATGTATGAAGTATACATGTGCTGAAATGTGATTAGGATGCAGTTCTTCATTTCGATTAAAATGTTCTTTCCTTTATGTTTACTGAGCTTCAAAAAACAGACTGATTTGTATGCTTATATAGAATCTTTTTTGTTATTTAAACGGGACTGTCTTTAACTTTACTGCTATGTGTGTGAAAACAAAAGCAAGTAAGAAACTTTCTTTAGCTTACAATTATTAACTTTCAAAAGGTGAAGGAAATCGTTAACTTTAAAGTATGGAAAGATGATTTATCTAATTAGATAACTAACTGGAACTTCTTAGTTAGCAGAAAAACATATGACCTAGAAGTAGAGCTGAAGGGATATTGCAGCCATGTAGGTGGTGACCCACACTGCCCGCCGCAGGGAGGGCTGCAGGTCTCCCCTGGCCCTGAACGAGGCGCGGACATGCTGGAATGGCAGCACACGCTCACCTTTGCTGAGAGCTGTACAAAAGGTGTTGTATCTTACGGATTCTGCAAATATAAAAGAAAAGGCTCCCTTTTCTGAATGAAATTGGATTCAAATGAATCCAATTTGTGTCTGATGTTTAAGCTAAGTAATTTAAACCAGGCAAGGCAGACATAATTTCAAGAGATAATTTGTAGGGCATTTGGCATATCTGACGTATGCCCGGCACTGCTTCACTCCAAGAATGTGAACAGTACACAGCAGTAGCACCCAGAAAACCCCACTAATCTCTCACATGCACCTTCCTTCTAAAAATAAAGTCTCCTTTGATGTGAAACTATTACATCAAGACCAAAAATGGAAGTGTAAAAGCACCTCATAATGTACCCTAAATATATTCAGAAAAATCTAAGTAGATGAACTGGCAAAACACTGGTCCCTTTCTCCAAGCATCTTGTTCCATCCCAAAAGTTCAGCTTTGCTTGGAGGAAATAAAAATAAATAAATAAATAAATAAACAAATAACACCATTCCAGTGGTTTATAAGTATTTGGTAAGAACTACTTAGCTGAATGATAATAACTCCAAAATAATGAACTGATCAATAAATCAGTTTAAGCACAACTAGTAAAGAACTCCTTTAGGGTTTAGTCATAACTGCATCTTCAGCTCTATGCAATGTTTTTAGGGAGCTTAAGGCATATATAAAGACAATGTGTTCTGCTCCATTTAACTGGGTTAAGTGAAATTAAACATCAGCATAAGATACCAGCTCCCTTCCAATTCAGGATATTCTATGATTCTATTCAGACTGGGTGTTGGGAAAAGGTTCTTCACCGAGAGGGCGGTCAGGCACTGGCACGGGCTCCGCAGGGACATGGTCACAGCATCGAGCCTGCTGGAGTTCAAGGAGCACTGGGACACCGCTCTCAGACAGAGGGTCTGGTTCTTGGGTGGTCCTGTGTGGAGCCGGGAGTTGGACTCGGTGGTCCGTGTGGGTCCCTCGCAGCTCGGGATATTCTATGATTCTATGGGCTGTGCTTCTTGGATCCACAGCAAAGCTAGCTGTAAGCAAACAGCTGAACACCACCGGAGTGGCACCCAGAGGGAGACAGGATTCTTTTAAAAGCTAAGGAAATTAAATGCATAAATCCCAAACACTGCTTTAGAAAAAAATGTTCTCCACCTCAAATGTCAGGGAGATCCGCCAGACCACAGACAGCAGCAGCACTCAGGATGTCTCTAGGGCACCTGCACGACCAGCACATGCTCCCTCCCATCCCCTCCAGCAGCGCGTGGCCGCGGCCAGCCTGCGCAAGCAGCACGAGCAGCCAGGCCAGCGCTGCCCAGGGCCGCGTTTACCCGCCAGGCAGGGCTGCCGCTAGCAGCCTGTGCGCCCAGAGAGCCCAGGACTCCCGTTGGAGCGACAGGCAGCATGTCCCGGGACATCCTAGGAATACGTGCTTTGGGGAAAAATCTTAACTAATTCAGATCCTTCATACTACAGTGAATAACTGAAGCTTATTATTTAAATATAAGTTATATATGAAGACGATTATGTAAAGCAAATGTTGTCTGGTGGATTTAAATCATCCAAAAATCACAGTGTGCTTTGATTTTCCTGTGCTCTCCCCTTGCTTCCTTGAGCTCTGTACTGTTAGCCCTTGTTACTGCACAAGCTTCATTGCTACTGGGAAAATTCCGGAAAAATTATCCCCGTGGCTATTATGTGGTCCTTCCTTCACAGCACAAATTTGATAACACCATTTTCCATACTCTGTCAAAAGCTTTTCCTACTAGGGTTTCTGAAGTTGTTAATATCTGCAAAAAAATTTCATAGTTTAGAGAAAATTACAGCTTATTTGGTGCAATCTTCATTAGATGGCAAAATGTGCCTTTCTTTCTCACAAATAACATACAAACAATCCTCAGAAGACAGAAAAGATTTTTTTTTTCTAGGAAAAAGAGTGACAATTTTGTTTTCCTGGCAGTTGTACCAGTATTTTTAGTGCAGTTTTTGTACTATTCATGCCTGTGACTGCACTCAACCAGGTAACTGATAAACATTCAGTCACCACTGTGTTCTCAAATTCAGCTGCCTTCTGAGTCAGCTTCTGTTATTATGTTAATGTATCATATATCAATGCCTCTGAAAGACTTGCCACAAGTCTTTCTAATAGTAAAGCTATCACTTGTCTTAGAGCCCCTAATAGTCTAACCTCTGCTATGCAAGTCATTACATCATATGCATTCTGAGGAGACGCATTCAAGTTCATATTTCTGTCACACTGTGCCCAGCTTCCCTTCACTGCTCTATTCCAATTAAAACAGAACAAAAATCCTAAGGCAACAGTTTGGTATTGCTCACCAGGTATCTCTAACCTTCTGCAGGAGGCACCTGGACATACCAGTTGCCGGTCAAATTTTACATGTCTCCTTGTTTAACGCAAACAAGTATTTTAAAAAAAAAATCTATTCAAACAAATTATCATCTAATCCTTTTTTACTACAAAATGTCTGCCAGTCTCAAAAACTTCCTCCCTCAAGCACTTTTCACTCACGTGCAGCACAGCGAGCGCGAGGAAGCTGCCCACGGCCCTGCCTGGAACACGCTTGTGCGCGCTGCCTCTCGCCACCACTGGGCACCGCGGAGAAGCATCAGCGTCCTTCCTCTTTGCTCCCTCCCATCGGCTATTTATATGCAGTGGTAAGACCCTTTGAGCCTTTCTCACACAGAATGGAAGGCTTCCTCTAAAGCCTTCTTTCCTTAGTTTTTCCTAATCTTTCTGCTATTTCTGTCAACAGGACAAAATTTTCACAGAAGAACAGCAATAAGGTTACTGCACTCGTGCCTACAGCTGGAAGACAGCACCGTATGCCTGTGTCTGCAGATGAGGCCCTGGTTTTTCAGCCACCTGGTAACACAAAAGGCTCCTTGTAACTTCCTTAATTGAGTGCCAAGTCAGTTATTGTACTCTTTAAAAATACTGTAAGAATTCTGCTTCACTGTTAACTGCTTGATCACGCAGACTGTGCAGAAAAGCTCTGCTGATGATTACTTTAAGTTTTGCTTCCACTGGGAGTGGGCTTTTAACGCATCTCCCTAACTGTGCTTATAAAGTAAAATGACTGCTGCTTCTATATTATTAAAATGGAGTAGTGCAGTAATTTTTATGGCACAAGCAAGGAAAACATGAACACATCCCTTTAAGAATCCAGTGGGGCCGGTACTTCCATTTTGCATACTGAAAAGAGAATTCATGAGAGTAACTATGTGTTTTCAGTTTGCCACTTCTCAGTGAAATACTTATGAACTTTTTTGTTCTCCTTAGACCCTTAGAGTTGTCATACCCTTTATCTACTGCTAGATTTGAATTAGTAAGGCAGCAAAGGTCACCATGATAATGGCAACTGCAAACTGTTTAATTGCAGAATGTATTTTATCATTGCCAAATTCACTTATGGATGTAATATGAATCCAACACGTCTGTCTGTTTGTCTCCCATTTAAAAAGTTGTAATGGTAAATACTAATCTGTTCTAAAATGTGGATTTTCATTAAACAATCCTGGGGACCTCACTGGTACCTAAATCACACGTGATCTTACATAAACTGCTTTAAAATATTTGTACACAAATATGAAATGGCTCCATATGTCCTATAAATCCCCCAAGAAACATACACACAAACATATGCTGTGGGGCATCGTCAGCTATGTTTTCTTGTGCTAGCTCTGTATGTTACATGGGTAACAATAAATAACTCTAAGGGTACTGAAGCTTTTGCTTAAGCATGATGTCTTTGAATTGCACACATGGATTTAGAAATCAGCTTCTTAACCAGACAAAGGTTTTATTTTAGTAGTATATTTTGCTGCAGCTCAGAGCCTGTGAATAAGTCACCCTCCGCTTCTACACAGAAAATAGCATGAGTTATATCAGCTGTATTGATCAAATTACTTTTACGTGAATTAGTCTACTTCCTAACAACTGTAAATCTGCTAGATAAGAGAAAGATGTAAGAATCTGGATTAAACAGTGAGTGCTTTATAGACTAAGAGGGCTTTGTCAGAAACAACCTTCACTGAGAAAGTTAGTTGTTTACCATCCAGCACGTAAAAAATACACTTGTGCACCAAGTACTTGTAATTACACCACCACCAGGCCTGCCTGATGTACCACTTACACATCAGCCCAGCAAAGAAACACAACATAGAGGGGAAGGTGCAGCCTAGTTTAAATGATGACAGCACACAGGTAACAGCATTTGCAAGTTGGTACTAGTGAAGGGATTGAAGGACTTTGGCTATCCTCTTTCATTACATCCACTCCTCATCTATGCCACAGATGATCTGGGATGACAGCTGCCACACCACAATCTAATTAAGACACACTGTTCTTGGTTTATTCTTGAGCTCTCCATGAACCATGATATAAGCGAAGCATGAAAAAGTTAAAACAAGATGCCAAGTTATTCCACAGGCAAGGAGAAATCTGAAGAGAGAACTACAAAATTTAAAAGGTCAAGACTGAAAGGTTTGTTTGTTGTTTGCTTACAATCCAATGTGCAAAACGATCAACAGCCCCAGTCATTTTCCTCATGCAGTCTTGGTTATTCCTTTCACCACTCACTTCACAGCTGGATCCAAGCACCTCAGAATCAGGAAGGCTGGTAAACAAACAAAACCCAAAACAAAAGGAAACAGAACCAAGTAAATTAACACAGCTGAAATGACGAGGTTTGTGTCAGGTTCCTATGTGTCGGTTGAAGAGGAACAGTTCATGATTTCTTCCATTCATCCTGACAGGAAAGGTTTAGAAGCGAACTGGAAACCACAGATAAGGTCTGACATGTAACTTCCAGCAACAAATAATGTCAGCAAGCCCTGTGTATCTCTGTACTTCGTGGCTCAGGGCCTCTGAGTTCAGCCCAGGTAGGGGCTGGTAGCCCAGGTTGTTGGAAGACGATCATGCCAAGAAATCACATCAAGAAATCTTTTAATACTCCCAGATGAGAATGAACGGCATAAACAGAAGCAAAGCTCCCCACGGTCTCTCCACCATGATGCCTATTGCCGCAGCACGGCTGTGAGGCGCTTGCTTAAGCCAGCGGCAGCGCGGTGCGAGGCAGCGCGGCACCAGAGGCTGCAGCAGTCGGCAGGCCAGCCGCTGCACCACGCTGCTCTTCCTACTAGAACCGCCAACGAAAGCAGCCTAGTGCTGAACTTGCAAAGCTACACCTTTAAATTTTGGCAGGAATACACGTGAGGATACCGAGTTCTCAGCATAATTACCCCTGCCAAGTCCCAGAGCTCCTTTGTTAGTCATACATCTACAACGATAATGTGGTCTGAACGCCTGTCGCAGTACACAAAGGCTCATCTCTGGCAAAACACAGATTCAGTCCTCGTCTTCCCTTCTGAACTTGTAATGCTTTCCATTCACTATGGATGGTACTGCTTCCACAAAGCCAGAGCAAAGATACACATTACCAATGCTCCCACACATTATTTACAAACATTACTCTTGCAGAACCTCATTTCTCATCCCAATAATTGTGATTAAATAACACAAGCAGTACGCTAGCATGCAAATGGAGGAGGTGACAGGTGTAAGCAGGAGAAAAGGGGAAAATATTATTGACAGCTGAGAGATTAGTCTGCTCTAGCATGTCATTAGGTATTCCAGCTAAGTACACAGTGAAGACCCATGTATAAGGTTATGTATCAAGATCACTGTGGTATATGAACCAAATTTCCACTGGCAATTTATTATTTATTTCTAGCACAATGCACTTCAGCAGCAGGGAATCTGTCCATTATGAATTTATCAAATACACTGCTTTATCAACGGCAGTAATTCATACATTTGCTTAGGAACCTATTTATTGTATTCACGTTCCTGGTAAACTACTCTTTCAACAGAAATAGTGACACCGGAAGAAATCTTTTGTGATTCATATGCAGATCTTCACTATGAAACAAAAATGATAACTGATTCATTTCCATTACCATCACCCTGCATTTTTTTGTGTGCTAGAAAAGTCAAATTTACATAAATATTCTGAAATATAATCACAAGGTAATCATACATTTAATCTCACTTAAATATGCACAGACTAATAAAACAGTAGTAGGAACATGTTACTGAACAATGTTTTTAAAACCAAATTGAGACTATTTGTAATGCTGATTTCTCTAAATTCTGAATGACACAAAAATGTGGCATTAAATAAAAAAACATTAAAAGCTAGACGTAGAGCTGTATTGGAGCAGCTATGATACATCATTGCTTTGCATTACAAGCAATATTACATCGTCAATATTCACCAGTAGGTAGGATAATTTGATACACAGTATTGTAATAGTTGCTATACTGATTTTAGCAAAGATTTTCTCAATGTGGAAAGTCAACTGCAAATCATAGAAGCTTTACTTTGTAAAACTGTGGCTAAACAGAGATGGTGGTCAACACAAACCCACAATGTCTTGGAAGGAATGAAATGGCATTAGTGCTATGAAATTAGCAGTATGTGCCAATGACGTAGGATGGACACGAAAAAGAGTCTAAAACGTCCTTGGTATCAGTCTTCAAAGAGGTATCTTCCATGCTTAATCTTCAAAACATTGCCATTTTCACTTACGTTGCTGAAAGGGTTTGTCTCCTCCAACTAACAGGAAAACAAGGTATGGCTGGCCAAGTCCAGCAGATAGTTCAAAATTTCTACTGCACGATCATGTGACTTACACTGATAGTGACAGAGCAAATCATCTGCAGCTGGGAATGCGACATTATTCTTAAAGCTGATGGCACAAGCTCTGGTCAAATCCCCTAGAATTAGATTTGTAATGGATTATAGGCTACTAACCAATCCAAATCATACTGTAGTCTCCAACACTGTATTACTACATTTCATTCTTGTTCTACTATGGCTCTGTCCCTATATTCAACATCACCAAAAGCATTTACAGACTTATCTTACTGGAGTCATGGCCTCTCTTCTTCCATTGTCTTCTTCTCATTTACATGACTAAGGACTTTCATAGTATTTCTTTAATTTCCTCTGCCAGATCCAACTCCGCTTGACTTTTGCGATTATCTTTCATCCCTAAACTTCCTGAACTCTAATATGTAGCACTTTCTTGTAATTAATTCCTTTTTCCATTCCTTGTAAACACTTTGTTTACTCCTAACAACCTCTCACCTTGAAATTGCTCTGCCTGATGAAAGTCACTGTCCATGAGCGATTAGTAGTGCATCCTACCTTCGAGAACATGAGGTGATGCAGCATAATAATTGCAAAGGAACCTCAAATCCATCCTTATGCTGAAAGTATCAGACTCACACAGGGGAAAAGCACTCAGGAAAATTTGGCTTTAAGCACAAAAAGATAATGGATGATAATTGCCTTCTTATTCCCTTGGATCAAGTACTGTGCTGTCCAGAATTTCTGCCAAAAGTAAATGGATTTACTCTGTACTTTTTACGTACTCATATTTTCAAGGATCCAATTATTTTTCCTGGAATGTGTTGCCTATACCTGAATACAAAATATACAGCAAGTTCAAAATGTAGTGGCAAGAGCTGCTGCATCAGGCACAGTATTACTTTATATGTCTTCCTCAGATTAAAAAAGAAGCTAATTATATAGCAACCAGGATAAGACCTGGGTTCCAAAGAACGATAAGATGTGCCATTTATTAATCCACAACAACCTTTTCTGAGACCTCAGGCATCTGGCTCCTCCTTGCACATCTAGTAACATTTGCCACCAGTCTCTGAAGCTTTATAGTCATCTGCAGAATACTGTTTACCACCTCCAAGGGGTTTATTGAATCCCTTATGAACATTCACATCTTTTATCTCTACCTGTGGCAAGACATAGGGAGTATGTGAAATGGACATCTTAACTTCCCTCTGAGTATTAGTGTTAGCAATATAGGAATCCTGTAAAAATCTTGAAACCACCACACCCCCAGACGCACCTTGACCATCACATTCATTCCTTGGAGTCTGTACACACATGCTGTTTGGGTGTTCATTCACAGGAGCAAGACACTGTGGTAGAAACTGTCAGATGGCGTCCAGATAACAGGCAACAGAAAAATTGTGGTGGCTGACCTCCAACCCAGTTCTGTATTGAAAGAAAACAATGACATTTCTAACATTCATGGCTGCAAAAGAAAAAGGCTCGATCATATAACTGACAGTCAGAGTAAAATGATTCAGCATCAAGAGAATACCTGATACAGTGGTCTTTATCAGATACTCTGTTTAGTGGTATTTTATCAGTGGACCTGAAAGACTGGCTGTGATGCACATTTATACCAGTCTTACTTTATCCTTGTAACTCTATTTATCTTTTATAGCTATCTTTTGTGCATTATATACAGATGCTGCTTGGTTGGAGCCACAGCACTTGAACTTTTTGTGTCAACATTCAGCAGCATGTAACTACGATCTCCACAATGAAAATTAAAACTGTCTGGCATACTTGATAACTGCAAGTACTCTTGGCAAGTACCTGATAAACAGTTCCTTATACACTCACTCATCTGATTCATAATCTTAAATAGGATAATTAAACAAAACCAAAATCCAAGCAAAGTCTCAGTTTTAAAAAAACAACTGTGACAAACCAAGTGCACTGACCAAATTACCAACAAGGGAAAGCAAATCAAAAAAAATGTTTTGTTAATTGGGATTCCACAATACGCTATTACAAGGTGGATCATATTTCATTTACTAATTTTTAGTCCAGTCCAATATACCCTAAAATCAATTACTGCATGTATGATTACCATCTCTACTTCAGAGGAACTGCTTCTATCCTGCTCAAAATTATCACAGATTCAAAAATCAAAATACAATCCCTCATTATGTTCACAAACAGAAAATTATACTAAGTTGGATGTATACAGAAACTCCACCAAGAAATATGAAATCTTTTTAGTAATGTCTGGTGGCCAACTCCTATAGAAGTATATCTGAAAAACTGTATTTCAGCAGTAGCTGTGTTGTATGCCCAGCTGCCAAGCAAAAATTGACCATATGCTGTGTGCATCAGTGAGTAGTTTGATTCACTTTTCCTTTTCCCAAATGTGCACTTAAAAAAAGAAAAAAGAAAGAAGATAGGTTGTTCTGAAGTACTATTATTTACTAAATTTTACCTGAAACTATAAAATCCATTAGCTGCAGAAGAGCAATAGATAATTCCATAAAATAAAAAAATGTTGTATCTCATGCCTAATACAATAAAAAACAACAAAAATCTACAAAAGAATAACAGTGAGTTATTTAATTCTCACTAAAAATACATTAGGCCAATTTCAGCCTAGTTATTAAGTAGTAGTGGGGAAGACCTTGCAAAATGTGGCTGATACAGAAACAGGATTTTTAATGAAATAATGAATTTGGCATTCCTTTTTATTTCCCTGCCTGCTTTATGTTGTGAGGGCATATAACTAGGAAATCTAAAAACTCAAAAAAAAAAAAAAAAGCAAGCAAAAGACAAGTCTACTAAATCAAAATACTCCTGGAGACTTAGAAAATATGAGCTGTTGCAGTGCTTCTGCAAGAACATTGCTGTTTTCTGATCGTTCCTCTTACACTGGGGGGGCACTACCTCAGCAGCGGCTGGCGGCCACCTTGAACTAAGCAGCAAAGCAGTGCAGTGGATGGAATGCTTTTCCAGCCCGAAAGCACTAATTTGCAAAGACTAATTGCTACATGTTGAAGTCCGCAGGTGATCTAAAACTGGGAGGAGTGGCTGATACATCAGCTGTTGTGCTGCTGTTCAGACAGATGTGGACAAGCTGGAGTACTGGGCAGAAAGCAACCCCATGAACTTCAACAAGAGGAAATGCAAAGCCCTGCATCTGGGGAGGAACAAGCGCATGCACCAGTATACACCGGAGGCCAACCAGCGGAAAAGCAGCTCTGTAGAGAAGGACCCGGAGGTCCTGGAGGACGGCAAGCGGACCACAAGCCAGCAATGCACCCTCATGGTAAAGACGGCCAAGAGCATCCTGGGCTGCATTCTGAAGAGGTGGCCAGCAGGTTGAGGGAGGTGACCCCTCCAGTCAGCACTGGTGAGACATGTCTGGAGCACCGGGTTCAGCGCACAGCTCCCCAGCGCAAGAGAGAGACGGACGTACCGGAGCCAGCGCAGCACAGGACTGCAAAGACGATCACAGGGCTGGAACATCGGACGTAGCGGGAGGGGCTGAGAGAGCTGGGAGTGCTGAGACTGGAGAAACAAGTGCTAATGCAATAGCCTGAATGAGTAACATCAGTCCGGTGTCTTCACGGTTCTAAATGACATAATGTAGCCTCACTGCAGATTAAAATTAGCAGTTACTGGAAAACATCAGCAGCAAAATAATTTTCTGAAAATGGCAAATGATTTTAACTTGATTTTTTTCAACAAAATTCTACACCATGAAAATCCTCAAATAATGGAATAAAATTAACTCTGTGTAGCCTCAGAGGTTGGAATTAATTTATCCACTTATAACTTGTTTTCTATTCTGCTCCTGTCTCTCCACTGAAAATAGGAGGAGATCCTAAATCCTAATTTAGGTACTTAATTATGTACCTAGAGTTACATAGGCCGAACCCTGACCTTATGGATGAGATCTTGAAAAATAACGTATGGGTTCTGGGGAAAAAAGTCTGGGCACTTGCACAGGGGATAAAATCTAACAAATCTTTGCTATGCAGACTGTGGCATACAAGAGAGGAAACAATCATCATGAAAGATTTACTATGTCTCCATTCTACTGAAATTACCAGAGAAATTTTTAGGATGGGTGTGGATTAAGGGAAGAGTTAGGAAAAATATAACAGACAAAGGAAGGGTACAGAAAAGAAGAATTAGAAAACGAAGGGGAAAAAGTGAGTCACTTGGAAATAATAGCACGTTCTGAAGGTTACACAGTAGTTTTCCATGCTACTTCCCGCAGAAAAATGAGTTTTACGTCATTGTTACAGAAGCAGGAAAACAAGGTTATATAGTAGTTTTCCATGTTACCCTCTGCAAAATGTGAGTTTTATATCACTGATACAGAAGCAGGAAAATAGATGTAGAGACAGGTTTATGGATGAGGGACAAAAGAAGTTCTCTAGAATCGAAGGCCCTAAGAAAATGTCTTATTAAGACATTAACGACAGAAAACATTCTGCATGCAGAGTTTGCTGCTGTCTACGCTGCAACCCTTGTGAAGAGAAAAGTGGGGGAAAAAAGAGAAAAACATGGGAGACAAGCCTTCAGGGCTCCAGGAAACCTGTTAGCAGGTACACAAAGACGATAAAGGCATTAGCAGGTGAATAGTTTGGTCAAATAATATAAGGAGTAAGGTAAACCAGACAATAACAGGGCAAAAGATTATTGGTGATATGGGAGACAATAGAGATCTAAAAAAAGGATTTTATGACTGAACAAAGGTAACAGTGACATTGGAAAAGGCAGATGATTTTTGAAGCAAAATAGATACCCATCTGTGAGTCATTATACAGCTGTCCGTGCATGCAAATCTAAGAAATAAAGATACAGGCTCTAAATTCTGCAAAAGACTAGATACCTCTGACCTAGAGCGTACATTTCACAAATATATGTTGCATCAAATTTTCAAAAGCTACATCTCTGTTTAAATGCCCTAATTTCTGTGTGCTGATCACCCCTCTGACTAAGAAATTAAGGAACTAAGAAATTAAGCTAAGAAATTATATGGTTTTGGTACATCCAAATTTGAGCCTTCCTCTGTAAGTAACCAAAACGTTTTTATAAAAAACATTTTAGATACGTGTCACAGTAAGTCATACCATTATTTGTAACACATACCAAAGACAACTCCACAGATAAAACCAGCTTATCAATGAAAATCATTACTTTATTATACAGTTATTGACTTTTCACTAGAAAGAAGAATTTAAAAAAGCAAACTCATGGCAGCTAAATCCTCAAATGTTCTCATGGGCAAAATCAGCCAAAAATAGGGATCCTATGAGCCTAATGCTGCATGTGTGGTACAGTCTGTGTGAGGAGCTGGGCCTACAGAAGGCAGTAAGGACAGAACACGCGAGGTGCAACGCCCATGAAGAACACAGTAGCATTACAACTTACACCTCTGGGATTTGTCTACCTTGTGCTCCCTTTTTCAATTTCTATCTGAAATTTAAAAGCAGGACTTTGTGATTAAATGCACTACCTTAAAAACAATTCTACATTGAAAAAACTTGCACTGAAAATATTTGCCTGTTCTCACATTATTAAGAGTGCATCCTGCCAGCTGGGTGCATACTCTGCACAATCAGGTAATTTTAACAAGCAAAACACAAAAATATAGGTGAGACTGAAATGTTTCTCCAATTTATTCAATGAAATGTGTAGTTTTGCTTGCTGAATGCCAACAGCAATCTGAGCTGGGGAAGCACACCTAGCTCCCCACCCCTCAAGAAAGACTAGTCAAGACAGAGTAGGAAAGTTAGGAATTTCAGCAAGGGTTGAATTAGAACTGTGTGTACACATACAGTTCAGTCATTTCTAAATGCTATTGAAGATCAGCAAAAATCCAGAAAATACTTTAGGAATATCAGATGTCTGTTCACAGAACTAGAGAATTATTCGATCATCCATTGTTTGCTACTTGCTTCTTGAAATTTCTATGAAAAAAATAACCCTCTAGCTGTGGTCAACAACACAAATTATACTGAGGTATCTGGGCTAAGTATGACACCCCCATATTTGCAGATTGTTGAAAAAAACAGCTAATGAAAAAACAGGATAAGTTTTATTTTTTATTTCTAATTTGAAACTTCTTGAAAAATGAAAAAAATGGAATCCAACAACAGCCATTAAGCTAAGGGACACTTACTCTGCTAATCACACCTCAGTAGAAAAGGGAGATTTCATGGCACATTCTCGGGACACTCCTGAATTTTACATTTAATCACAAAATTAAAAAAAAATTTTTTTCTATCTTCATGTATAACACAGCTGATATTGAGCTATTTTAATTGATAACAAAATGGGAGATGTTCCTATTTAAGGTATAAGACTCCTAACAGTGAAGGCTCTGTTAATGCCTATGAACTCTGCTATCAGTCCCTCAGCAAGAGAACATCTCCTCTGGAAATGTCTTGTGTGCGCAATAGCTTTGATTTCAGCTGGACTAGAACCAGATCATTTCATGGAGCGTTTTAAACCTTCCAAATTTGAGGGGGGAGGGAGGGTTGCTTTTAATTAAGTTAGGACAAAAGTATTTTAAAATTCTTTATGAATAAAGTGCCTGTTCTCTGGTTGGTGCTCCTGGGAAACTTGCTGGTCTGTCCCAGCATCAGCAAGACTCAGGTGCTGAGGAAACTCTTCTGCCAGCAGGCCAGACAGGGTGCTAACGGATGGGAGATATACCAGGAAATAACAAGTTTCAACTGAAGTGTGCCTGGAACACGGGATATCACTGAAATCCCCCAAAAGCTGCAAGAACTATTTAATACTTCTATTTGGTGAGGGGAGGACAGCAGAAGTACACCTTTGCACATGGCAGTCATGCAAGCACTTACCTGTGAACAGAATTTTGCACATGCAAGTAGCCAAACACGAGCCAATAAACGAACCTCTAACTGAACCCTGCTGTTCATCAAAAGCTGGTAATTCTGCCCGTCGTACTCCTCAGCTCAGTACAAAGACATCACAATCCTTTAACTTTGTGTAAACATAGTTCCCAAAAATGCTTCCAGTGCAAAATACAAGTAAACCTATATACATCAACATTTGTTTTAAAAAACAGCAGGAAGGAGAAAAGTATCATTCTTTACCAATATGGTGACCTATCAGTAAGATGTGCCTTGGTACCCTGCATACACATGAAGCCAACCGGTTACTTGATCTGATAAAACTGAGAACAAGCTTCCCTGGAATTAGGAAAGCCTACTTGTATAGCATTTATTAGAAGAAATTCAATTGTATTTGCAGCAAAAAACAATTTTGTAATTGTTTTTCTAGTTCAGGCATTGCCGGAATACTACTAGTTCTTAAAAAGGGATGGTACTTCAACTGTGATTTATACAGGGTGTTCTGTAAGTTGCACGGGTATTCTAGGATCTCACAAATGACCTGAATCATTCAAGAAGATATCGCCCTTTGAATATTTTGGGAATTGTGGAGAAACTGTTTTAAAAAATGCTTCAATTTTATTCAACACATTAATTTGATATTAAAAATAAATAACAGTTTACAACTAGAATGAGCGGCAAGGTATTCTTTTAATCAGGCTGTATAAGAATAGAGTTATTACTGACAAAAATGGACAGCTGCTAATTTCATAATTGTTGCACTATGACACCACGTATTCACATTAGCACGCCCTATTTGTCAGCATATTTGAATCTCCTTAAGAAGAGGGCCTAACTAATGTTTCATAAATAAAACATATTCTGTCAAATGAACAGAGATCACCTTGAGACAAAAACTCAGAAGAAAAAAGGGTTTGTTCCAGCTTGAGTTTCCAAACCAACACACCTTCGGGCTGCAGTATTTCAGAAACTTGTATGTGCTGGCTTTCCATGGAGAACTGTCCCACTTGCTGATGGCGGTACTGCAGTTACGTACGTATTGCAGAAACCAATGGCGACACCACATATTAGAAATTTAGCAAAACCTTGTTCTAAAGACTCAATCTTGAACAAACATCACTTTCAGACTAAACAAGAATTCTGACCAGTAAAAAATCTGTGATTCAGCTCTGAGAAGCTGCAAAAAAGATGACTGAATTCCTCTATCAGAGAATGCAAAAACTTATCTAGCCAGGAACCGAATGTCCACAGAACATCAGCAAAGACAAGGAAAATGCTAAGAACTGAACAAATACAAATTAGATTTGTTGAAAGGTCTGAGAAGAGTACTGCAGGGATAACAGAAAGAGCACAAAATACACTGGTAATTCTCCAAAGGCACAGGGGGATATGAATTGTTCAGAAGAGACAAAAAGACAGGTGAAAGGTAACAGGGTTACTCTCCATGTTCACGATGTGATATACCATCAAGAAATGACAAACGATTACCAGAGTCAGGCTAATTCCAAGTAACGTAGAGGAAGGACAGGAAAAGAGGCTGTGCTGCAGTACGACAGCTAACTGTCTCGCTGCAGCGCTCTGACCACCCACATCCAAGAACAACTAACCCACACGGAAACGCACAGAAGGGCTAATAGGCTGGGCAGGTGCATGGAGTCTGCTCTGTGAAAGAAGACAATAACAGCTTGGCTTACCTAGCCTACCAAGATTAAGGCTGAAAGGAGGTATGATTGCTAAAATGCATACTAGAAGAACACAACGCTGAATACTTCTCTACAAAATAAAAAGGACGGAAGCACAAAGAGAGATGAGTGAACTGAACTGTATAAGGATTTGTGTCAGAAGTTAGAAGAAAGTTTGCAACTACTACAGCAATCGGACAGCCTCTTGGAAGCTCTACGACACTCTTCCATTCACCGTGAGAGAATACAGGGATCTGAAAAGCTTTGAGAAAGCTATGACAGAGTGCCTGTAAGAGCAGAGTAGTGGACTTCATGACCCACTCCTGTGAGGCATCCCACATAACCCATACAAGCTACGTGTTCTGGATTCATTACAGCACCCACGAACTGCATGGACTACATCGCACTGCTCCATTCCACCAGAACCCTACAAAAAACACCGAATAAAATGTATCAAACTCTGCACATGAGCAGCAAGTGGAAAAGCACGATTGTGCTTTGTGTGATGAAGCCATCTCAGCTAGCCTGACCTTGCATCTTTTATTCATCAAAGTTGCTTCATGGCAGTACCACTTCTCTTACCTGGTATAACTGCAAGTCCTCGGTTAGCTTTCTAATGTCCTAAAAACAGCCTGTGATGAAAAAAAACCTGATTTCATTCAGGAAAAATGACTTTTCTTCTGTTGGATCACAAATGAGATTATTTTGAAAGCCTCCTACTTAACTACCACAATATTCAGTGTTCACTTTCTTACTGATTTCATTGGCAGAACGACCAGCTGGCCATTTTTCATCCTGTTTTTATTCATGTTTCACTATTAACCTAACGATATTTTCTATAAAAATGTGAATTTTATTACAACAAAAAACAAATCACAGAAAATCTTATCAACTCTTCTGCTTTATGGAACATAATAGCTTAGAGAGAATACACTTCTGCATGAAAGTTCAGCAGGCAGTAGGTAAAGCAGATCCGCTTGTATGGATAGCAGGTCCAATATGACTATATCAGATATTATTTTATAATTTTATTAAAAATGTAATCATATTCACTGGGCAATGGTGTTTAATTAGATTTATTCATTAAAAGCTCACAGTAAATGTGTTCTGGAGTTGCATGTATTTGCATAAATAGCACTGAGCCTTGTGAAACAAAAAATAAATCAATATTCAGCTGTAATTGATGCTGTTACAACTATAAACCTAACAGGCATTATACTAGATGTGTTCTGATTTCCGAATTATAGCCATGTTTATTCTAATACACAAAAGCATATTAGAAACTTCCTACTGTATAAACAGTGTGTGAACAGACAAATATTTACTAGAACTAATACAGTCAACAAGAAAGACAAACAGCTCTTCTTAATAGGTCACTGTCACAGTAGCATGCACTTCCTTCCCCCTCAGACACTATGTTAATATGTGATGTTGGAGGAGATAAATTAATACAATGAAAGTCCACGGCATCTGAAGTCATAAAAGAAGTATTGTAGCAGAGACATTAAAAGCATATTTAGGCTCAAGATGTCTCCCATGTGAGTTCATCAGATCATCAGAAATAATTAATGGAAGAGTGGAAGAACTAACATTAGACTTTCAGTTGTGTTGTACAAGGAGCAGAATATTTTCTGTATGGGTTTTCGGGGGAAAGCAAGGAAAATATTGATACCTTATAACAAGTTTTGAACTGGTTTATGTTCATTTTACAAGCAAACTGTAAAAATAATCTACTGACTAAGACAGGCTTGACCCTCTTTTTTCCCCAGACAAAACTTTCTCAGAAACTCATTGTTTCTAAAGGTATGCAATTTGGAAATTATTTTTGAGTTAGATGGAGTATAATCTGAAAAGCACTGACCTAGATTCAGAGCCAGCATTAAAAGGTATCTTACAAATCAATTTCAAACCAGACAGCATTTAGAAGTTATTTACCCATCTACTCAAACAAGCTTGCTTCTGACCTTTCCCATACAGCCTAGCTTGGATTGAACCTAACTGTGAAAAATGATGCCATGAACTTTTAATTTAAAGATTAAAACAGCTGAAGTAAAAAGCAAAATAGCTTCATTATCTGGGTATATAAATCCCAACTAAAAAGATGAGAAAGTAAATCCAATCCTGAAACATGCCTGGCTGAATTCAGCATTTCTGTTTCTCCAGTAATAACTTATGGGAAAAACAGAATGGGCAAGATCTGGGAATTACTATGTACTCAGCATTCTGAAAGTCCAGTTACACGTGCAGCCTGCCTGGTCCTCCTAGGCAAAAAGACGTCTGGAAATTGAGTCATGTGGAAGTGATGGTGGTGCGGTCAAAAAAATAATGCCAAGAGAAGTGAACTTTTCTGTTAATCCCCAAATCTTCTCATACCGTAGAGTAAAATTAAGGAAGATAGAGTAGTGCCTGGAGTTGAAGAGATTTGTTCACCGGCACCAGCAATAGGACTATGTATGTCCAATGAGAAAATGCCTGTCAGCTATGGTGACATTTTCAGCAAAACCAGCTTAGCTGGGAACTATGACAGAAGTGGCCCCCATATATCCTTAGACCAAGCCAGAAGTCCCCTATAGCTGCATCAATCTAAAGTTACAGAGGCACAGATCGTTCCAGTAAATCACACCTAACTGCTTTTTTTGGGAAGAGCTTGTTCAAACATGGCCAATAACTTCCACAGGCAAAACCAAACATTTTACCCAACTCTGCCATGGCTCTCATGGTAGCTCTGCCGAAGGCAACATTCTTTCTGGCTGTGATATTCATTCTGAATTTCCTGTCTTCTCTCAAATGCAGACTCCCCTACATTATAAGTTCCTCTTACACATGGGAGAGCAGAAGATGCACAGCAGGAAAGGTTAGCAACAGAAATTCTATGATAAATCAATCCTTCTCTTTTCATAACAACTTTTCCTTAAACTTACCCTGCTCCTATGCATGAAAATTCTATTCAATCTCCTCTTACAAGAAATGCCAGTTGAAATCTTATAACCTAAAGCTTTTTAAAGCTAACAGGAATCTTTTCTATCAGTTACAGTGAACTTTTGAAACAGGCTTTCAGAACAACTATTCTCTAGTTTTTATGAACATCTTCCACATAATTTACTCAGCTAACAAAAACTGCCGAGTAGCTTTTTAACAGAACTTCATGAGGAGCTCTAACAGGAAACACACAAATTTTCAGTCAAAAGGAAGAACTATGTTTCATTTAGCATAAAAAAAATTCTAAGGAAATTTATATGCTACAGAAGTGTTGAACTAAGAATATAACAGACTAACTGAATAATGCTACTTAGCTCTCTCATCGCTATAGGAAAGGTGTACCAAGTGACAGATTTTTACTTAAAAGAAAGAGTGTTAAGCTTATTTACACAAAAATAAGAAACTGTCTGACCAATCTGCAAAGATTCACAGGAGTCAGCAGAGCTGCAGTGATTAGAATCAGCAAAGGATCTGTCCTAGTTGAGTATGTATGATAGGATGCAGGCATTTGAATGTTTGCTTACTTGTCTGCCAAAAAGATTTTGTTCTCTTCACTGCACACCAAGATATGTTTTAGCAAGGAAGTTATCTATATGGAAAAGGAAGACATGGAAGCACAGAATGACTACATCTTTTTTAAGGTGTACCAGTATTATTTTCAAATCTGTAAGCTATGAAAGCTGCAGAACACAGTAAGAATATAACATTGCACAATATACATAGGTATCTGCTTTGTTTCATCTACTACCTTTGTTCTTCACAAAAACAATTCTTTAATAAAAGAACACAAAGAGAGCACAGTTCATGCACTCTGCTGCAGCTCTGCAAGTTGGAACTAATTCTGAGGTCTGAAGTCAGGCTGAAGACCTCAAAACAACTCAACTATATTTTCAGAAAGGCCTCAATAACTTCTACAGCATTCTGAGAACAGCCTGTGAGAAGCCTTCTCAGAATGAAGCAGCAATACAGGGTTAGATTCTACCCCAGGCACATAACCAAAATAACTACAGAGAACCTGCTGGAGCTATTTCAGATTTACACCGCTGCAAAATGCAACTACATTCTGGCTTATCTGGAGTGCAGCAGAGTACAAATTCAGCGTTCAGCAGTATATGTAAAAGGACTAGTCCCTTCTTTGGCAGAACAATCTAATGATGTACAAAATTAATGGATGACAGTAGCTCAAGTCCTGCCACTGGAGTTTATGCTGCCCACTCGTTACTCAACATAATTACATCTCTAAGAATCATGGTTTATATTCTGATGTAAAAATCCATGGTTAACTTACTCATAAAAGAGTGAAGCAGTCCTGAAGTTGATGCTGATAGCATCTGATGGGGTGATGAATGGCCTTTCTCAACCCAAGGTAACTGGCGTTCTTTTCTCTCTTACCTCCTTTCCATCTTAGTGCTGAGAAGCTGTACAGTACTTGAGCCTGAGCAAGGCACAGCTCACTGCCCATGTACACATTATTTTCTCAAATTTCACTGATGAGTCATCAAATGCATTCCTGATACCAAAATCATACATTGTGCTTTAGCAGGTACTACACTTCTATTATTTAATACTACTCATGTACCAATTCAAGGCCGAAGAGGTCAAAATCAAGTTGCACTATGTACTGCACTAATACAGTCAGTCAACTAAGGTGTTGGGCTGCAGCGTGGGCTTCTACATCCATCGCTAGAAAATACTTTATCACTAGCAGTCAGTAATATAATCATAGCAATATCACTGTGAATTAGCTACTTGCATATCAGCCCTGCAAAACAAAATGCACCAATGTCTACTGGTGTTAGCTTCATACTTACAGGATTCGAGCCTTCTCTTTAACAAATGTAAGAGTCAGCAAGTAAAATGTGAGCATGTAAAAAGTCAGCATGTAAACTGGTACTACTGCATACATAACTTGCAAACAAAAGGGCAAAAGCCCTTTTGCAAGTTCCTTCCCAGCCAACAGACTCCCTTCTTCAACTGGATGCTTCAGAAATCTGCCTGCACTTTTCTGTAAGATGCTTTCATGTCTAGGAGAGCAAAACGTCCACTTGTTCACTTGCTGAGCATTCTGTACTTCCAGGAGTCATTGAAAACTGTAGCGGAAGGACTGTCCTGGATGCAAAACAGCATCCAAAATAACAGTCCAGTCTATCTGGACCGTCCTCCTTGGCATGCTCTGGATATCTGCTGCTGTTTGGTTAGGAATAAGCACTTTTGTGAGTCTCCTCAAATTGCTATGCCTCCATTTTAGGTCAGAATTCCTTGAATAGGAAACCATACACAGAGAATTCAGGAAACAGTAACACTAAAAGGCATTGTCCTTGGTCTGTAATCTTAGGGATAAAGGGCATCAGTATGAAAAGGAAAGCACTTGCAGCTGTTTTAAACAATCTTCCTGGATTGTGTCTAAGGCTACCAGAGATTTTATATGTGCAAATGGAAGGGAAAGATCTACTGCTTTGAAACTCAACAGAAAAGTGAGGGAAGGGGGAAACCAGTTGAGCAGAATAATAATGGAGACAGAAGACATAGAGTACTGCACTGAGAGAAAATGCAGAAAAATTACTGCACTAAAAGAGGAAAAAAAACCACTGACTATGACCAGGCAACAGTTTATCTGACGTGTGATTTGGCAGCAAAGTGGGAAAGTATTAAGAACTCCTTTGGAGACCGTTCTTCAGAGATTCTCGTTCTCCTCCAGCCAGAATGCTCAGCAATCTGCAGACAGTCCTCAGTACCTTTCAGGTCTAACACTAAACCAAGTGTTACTCAGCAATAAAAAGACTTCACAGCTTTATGTGTTTGAGAGCTGCTGAAAGATTTTCAAATTCATTATTTCTTCACATACTTCACTGAAAAGAAGATTATTTCTGTAGTGCTGTGCGAGAGGTGAGGGATTTGGACCCTGGAATAAAGCTTTCAAAAACACTGGCCATTCAAACACGGTATTGGTACAAGTGATGTGATACCTAAACGTATGGAAAAAGTTTACAAGCAGGTCAAAGACATTAGGGTAAGATGGTGTATCTCTCACAATAGGCAAAGAAAGAAATAATCGGGGCTACCACATAAAGCAGTCTGTCAATAACACAATTCTGTATTTCTGATAGGAGTGTACTGGGCTGCAACATATCTGCTTGGGAAAAGACATCTTAGGAGATACTGTTCCAGTTCATCTTTTGTTTTCATGTAAGCAAAATAAACCCTCAAAAAATCAAAGGCACGTCTGAACCTCTTGCGTAAATGCCAAAGCTGTTCTCTTCTTTTTTTTAATCAATAGGTTTGAATATACTAAACACCCCAAAGCTCATCTGTATGCACACACAGCCCTTGGAAAGCTGTCCTCCCCGGCAACAACAGCTGTAAAGATCATCATTACCGCCTTTGCTGTCCTGTGTTCTGGAAAGAAGAGGCAGGAAATTAGAGGAGAGTCGCCTCATGGGGAGAGGTAAGTTACAGGTGACATGCAGTCAATCCCATGGTAGTGGTGTATTTATTTCATTCTTAATGGTCTTACATCTACAAATCATTTGAACAGAATTACTATACAGTTTTAGGCAGGTAAAAGTGGCTTTTCTTTTAATACCATTCTTGGAAAGATCTGAGACAGTAATTATCCTTCTAGAAGAGAATAATAATAGGGAAGGTTATTATTTTCATTTGTATGAAATAAATGCTTTAAAGAGAGACAGCCTAAAGTAACAGGCAGTTGGGATGAATGGGATGTCAGGGTAGCAAAGATGAGATGGCTTCAGGGACACGTGTTCAGATAATCTAAATACACAGAGATTCTGTCCAAACACACAAGGAAATTCTCTACATTGCATGGAATGAAAATGTGTCATCAAGAAAGCGTGCAAAATGCTTGAACTTCTGGCTCTATGCAGATGTATCACAAAAATGGCTCATTCAACCGAATTTCCATGATTTCAAAAGACAGCAAATTAACTCTAGAAACAGAAACTTTCCATTACAGTAATTATTTGTCATTGTTTTGCAAAGAAAACAGTAAAGAATAGGAAGGTCAGAAATAATGTGTTGGGATGTGATCCTTTATATTGTCCAATTACTGCAAGTATTTCCCAGCCAGGATTTTAGGGGTAAAATTTTGCCACACTATTCCTTCCCTTCTCTGTGCCTGTAATGGGAAGAAACAGAACTTTCAGAGTAGCCTAAACAAATTTACCTGTCATCATTTCTGATGCTTTCTGGATGATAAAACAGTATGCTTATAATGAGCTTGTATTACCTTAAAACAAATTTGTCAATATGAAAAAAATGGGCAACTTTTATTGCAATATCAGTGCAGTTTCTTTTCCAACATTTGGCTTCACCGTATAATCAGAGCAACAACTCGCTGTGGTGTATGCCAGCTTTTTAACACAGGTGCTGTAATGTGGTCACAAGTAGACAATAAATACTGGTCCATATCAATGTCATAAAGACATTTAAGGGTAACGACATTCAAGTAGGAAAAGAAGAAACAAAGAAACTAAGACAAATTCCAGTACCAATTATATTGTAATCTGAAAGAATAAAAGCTAGTGTCTTTTCAAAGTCAGAGGAAATGGCAGATGTTTACCCAAAACAAGTGGAATTTACAGAACAAGTTACTGCTAAAACAACAGAAGGAATCATAAGTATAAGTCTATAGTAAAAATGAACGAACGTTTGTGTTTGACCTTAGGGCTAAAAGAAAAGTCTTTGCCTACGAGAAGAGTAATGATCCATTTTGCCTATTTAATGAAAGGCATATGCGTCAGCATTATGTGCATGCGTAAAGGATTGACATTAATGAGAAATCTGCACTGTTCCCTTGATAGCAGTTGCCTTAAGATCTGCACATTGTGAGGAAACTGCTGTACAGTCATGCTTCCCATACTTCCAGCTTGTACGCTTCCATCTCACTACCCAGAAAAGAAAGCAGACCAGAAAAACTAAATTTTCCTTTTCATACTAAGAAAAATCAAAAGAAAGATGTCTCAGTTTTTACTGTCCTCTGAGGAAAGAAAAAAACTCTGCCTTTATAAAACTGCATTCTCCACATCCCAAAATAAACTTACGATCCTTACATGGTGGATAAGGAGCACCGAACAAAGTAATGATAATGGACAGTTTTTCCTTTCGTTTTCTGTCCACAAGCTGTATGAAAGCAAATTGTATAGTCTCTCACTAAACCAACACAGACACACTAACTAGGGCTTACATTAATATAAGCATAATATGGGGGGACTTCTTTTACTTCTATTTAAGTTTGTCTCCACTGATTTTCCCACACTGTCTGATTTTTTCTCATCTGTTTTTTTTTTTAAGTAATAGGCCACTAAGATATTCCTGAATTCCAGCGCTTCCAGCTACTTGCAGTACAACGATTTCAAACAGTAAAATTGTCATAATCTCAGGAAAGCATGTGTCTTAAAAGGAGCTCAACACACCTACACTCTTTGTATCAAAAAGGAAAGGAGGCATAAGGCCTGCTAAACTGTTACTTGCTTTGGTGTGCTCCTGAGCACGAATACTCCTGTTTAATAATGCAGTAACTCCATTCAGAAAAGTATAATTAGGAAGATGTCTCAGGGGTTTTGCAGTACTTGGTTTTGCACAGTGCTGGTTATTGGCTGGGATTGACCATTATGACCACTAATAAACATTTCTTTTTATTAAATCCCTTAATTTGTTCTTGTTGTTTTGTTTGTTTGCTCATTTTTGTTTTGGTTTTGGTAAGTTTTATTTGAAAAAAAAAACAAAATAATATTACTGTTTTGACTTTGCATTGCTGCGAAAAAATTACTGTGAGCGCTTTGTGATTCTACTGTAAAAAGGCTACTGACACTGACACTGTCACTGTTCTGCCAAAGGGAGTCTGTCCTGCAAGTTTCTGCAGATGAGCCTGGAGTATGAGAAGAGGGCACTGCGGAGCACACCAGACCGGCAACCCCGAATACAACTGCTAAATGTGACGTATGTTCCATATCATCTGATAGGGTCAGGCTGAAGTGCTAAGCGTCCCTTCCATGTCCTGCACTGCACCTGCATGCAGTCCTGATACACAGTTCATTCTACACGCTGTAAGACATCTTCACTGCTTTCAGAGTGCGGAGCACTAAGAACACCATGTCTTCAGTCAGAAACATACTTCCCAGAAAGTGCCTCACTGCAGTGTTCAGCAGCTGGTGCTCAGAAGCATACTGACAGGTTAGTCTGCAAAGATTCGTAGCACTTTTTCAGGGAACATGCTCTTCATATTTTCTGCAAATGTCTACAAACAGAACTAAACTTAGCAGCCTCCATCTATTAATAATCACTTAGTTTTCATCTGGTAGAGTATGATAAAATTATTAGACATTCATGAGCTTGTTCTGAACATAATCTTTAACAACATTATGGAAAAATTCAGCTGCTCACTCCCAAAAGCCATCTTCTGAAAGCAGGTAATTCTTTTCCTCACTCGGGAAAACATAGCTACAAAGACTGGATTCACACTTAGGCTGTAGCAGTATGAGCTCTTACTAGAAAACACAAGTGATGCTAGCCTGTGTTAGCAGGACGGCACTCTTTTTTCTGCCTGAGCCAAACAGTTGTGGAATTGGTATTAGTTTTGTGACTAGAAGACAAAAGGTAGAATTTCCTACATCAGCTGAGTGTTAACAGCTGCTCCCCTACAGAATTGTTATTAGTCAATTTTATGCCACTGT
>VXAL01016481.1:206247-260395 GCA_013399475.1 Chauna torquata | reverse complement strand
TTGTAATGGACAGCATTAGCTTTAGAGGGAAAATGAGGCTCAGGATGACAAGGACAGCAAACGGTACGCCTCTCAGAACGAAGACAACTGTCATGAGCACGTACAGGCACTGCTACCAAGGAAAACATAGTCACAGCCAATGTGGATTATGGGTGACTAAAGCCAAGGTCTCTGTAAAGAACTCCTTATAAACGGAAATCGTGATCAAAAGTAAACTTATTTCAGGCTCAGATCACTGAATCATAAGCATTAAACGCATTTTCCCATCTCTGACAAGTCACACCTTCCTCCTGAATTCACAACAGCTTAACAAGATGCATGAAACTTTTATTAACGACAAAGCTGTGGCAGATAAAAAGGATGTTCGTGGTCTTCGCCTATAATGTAACTCATTTAGAAAGTCTTGGAGCTGACTAAAGCTCAAAACTAGTACTGCTATACACCAGGAATAAATTTTCATTACTCATTCTTACTTCTGTCTAAACATCTGTATTTTGTTGGGATCTCAAATGTGATTGTTCAGACAGAATTAGAGAAGAATTTAGTGCATGTGAGAGAGCGTTCTGATATGATAAAAGGAAGCAAATCAAAGCTTTATGGTGACTCTTATAAGGTCATTCAAGAATTCTGCCTTTCACTCTGCTTTCATGCACCTTATTTGTTGCTTTTTGTAACTGGCTCAGGGATGCATAGTCCATAGCTTTTGTCTCATTTTCACTTGTATAAAACTCCACCAACTTAAGACAGCAAGGTTCATTTCACATTCTGAAAAGAAAGCCCAGTAACCTTTCTAAGCAAAGGTTCCAACAAAGTGATTAAATAAATATTCATTTTCGTTGCATACAGATACCTCTCTGCCAAAAAGCTGGAGATCACGTGAGGGCTAGTGAAATACAAGCGTACTTCACTTTTGCTCTGTTAAGTCACGATAACTCAGGTTTAGTTTTTCTTAACAACACTGAGCAGTTTTGCTCTATTTATATCTTCTCAAACATAGGATAACATCCCTAAACGTAGAGTGAGAACAGCAAAACAGCTTTTGCAGTCAAAGTTCAGCCACTGGAATCAAGGAAACCAGTCTCTGCAGACAGCTTCTCAGAACACGCACTAATGCCAGAAAATGGCTTTCAGACTCGCTATCTTGCAATACTAGTGTATGAAGCAATCACCTAGAACCCTGTGCCCCGTCAAGAGATATAATGCTGTTAAAAGGTTTCAGAGAAGTGGAGCCAAGACGCCTGAAGCCAAAGCAAGGTCTCCTCTCAGGAAACAGTTTGTGATAGTCTTGAACTAATTACAACAGAATTTGGAAGAGGCAATGATATTTTTTCTAAATATGGAAATTCTTACCCCTCAAATTAACTGAACTTACTTAGGAAATACAAAAGAGGCAAAAATTAAGGATGGAAGGAAGCATTTGGCAATTTGTCCTTGAGAATACTGAAGGATTTTGCTTTAGGAAGTGTAACCCTGAAATGTTTTGGATTTGCTACCATGCCATCACTTGTCTAAAAGTTTTGGCATTACACAGGTATCTCTTTTGCAGGACAGGGAGAAGGGATACAAGGTGAATGGCTGACCTGCAACACTGCTGCTCCTGTACATACACGACAGTGGCTGAGGTGGGAGAAGATGGACACTGGGCCACTTCTCAATTTGTTTTGATTTCTTTCCTAGTTTGGTAGCTGGTAAGCATCACGTTAATGCAACGTTTGTCCTTTTCTTAACTCACTGCCAGGACTACTGGCACAGAATACGGGCTAATTTTCCAACTTGCCTTCCTGTTTTTTCATCTCTCTTAATTACCTGTAAATTTATACTGACAATATAACCTTTCCTCCCTAAATTCCTCTCAGTTCTGACTTTACTGCTTTCAGCAGAAAGCCTGGCAGCAGACGCATGGCAGATAACTGCACATACATAGAAAAATCAATACATATGACTCACAAAAGAAACAGATCCTGCTCAAACACCCTGTGGTAAAAGCTCAGCTGTAGTTCAGCTCTTTGTTACCCCTTGGTGGAGGTGAGAGAAACCTCACCTATGCTTATACAACCACTGAAGACAATGGAGTTCACATCAATTTTCATGGTTAAGCAGTAAAATTGGGTAGAACAGATCTGGCTGAGTATGGAAAGAGTAAAAGTTAGGAGCACTTCTTTCCTAGAGACAGCTTTTCTTAAATGAAATCCTCTAGTCACAACCGAGGTCTAAAGCAACTACCTTGGAAAATAAACACTGTTAGTAATCACATTAACGAAATGTTCCTAATTAGGACACACTAATTTTCCAAGTGCAGATTTCCAATTGACCATAGTCATCTGACGTCCTGAGTGCAGTCTCATCTCTTCAGTTAGAAAAACCCTTTCACGTGATACAGCCTGGACAAATGGAACAACTGTCTGTGAAGTCATGTGAATGACATAAAGCCTAGATATATAGTCAATAAAGAAGCTTTACTTCAGAGGGCTGGAGGGTAGGAATCACTTTAAAAAAGTACAAGTGGCAATCAAACTAAAAAGGCTGCTCAAATCAACTGTCTGGCCTAAACACATTGATATTTCCACACAGACACGTAAAAGGATATGGATATTAGCCACTTTCACATTGCACTGTGTAAACTGTGGATGGGAAAATACAGAAACCCCCCTCAGCAGCAGTGTAAAAATAGCATGTGATGGATGAGTAAAAGTTGTCTGAAGAAATGGCGAAAGCAATGTCAGGAGAGCCATATGGGCGCTCTCTCCAGCTTAGTTTCGTAACTAATTTACTAAGTAATAGATTAATTAGATTGACACAGTAACTAGAAATTTTCCCCTTATTAACAAATCATATTATTGTATTGAACCAGATATATTCACTTTCAGACTAAACTACATTCACTGTTAAATTTCATCCTATTAAATTCAACGGAATTACTGAAGTGATTTCTGTGAAGTTAGTACTAGTTATCAGTATGTCTAACGTCAAGTGGTTTGAGCGACTTTACCACGTATTCCTGACTTATGCTTTGCTTTACATAATGAAATAAAAACGACATTTTGACAAAGTATGAGGTAAAATGCTGCCTTCCCCAGTCTCCATTCAATTTATTTCCTATGTGTATTTTCCAGAGCAGGTGTTTTTCTATTCCATATCTCATTTCCAAGACCAGATTTTCCTGCTGTTTAACAGTGAAGAATCAACTGGCACACCACAGAAGCAGAGCAGCAACCACAGTAAAGACAAATGATGTTTCAAAGGACTGCTAATAAGAATAATCAGTATTAAAAAACTGCTTTGAATTGGAAGAAACTAGGCTAAGTACTGATCATTTCCTGTGGGTTTCAGACAGCCAATCTTGTCAGATATAATTCCTCCAATATTCGTGACAGGACACAGAGAAAGGGCCTGACAGCAGAATATTTTTTCTTATCTACCACCAGCAGCCATAATTCTTGTTATGCTAGGGGTATAAACAGGAATGAAAGTATCATCTTCATGATGGAGAATGAGTATACAAGTACTTATCACAAAATCACACCATCATTTAAATCTATGCATTTGAAAGAGAAGAAATTGAAATTTTAACGTAGAGTGAATACAATTTCTATAAAAAAACTTCGTACAATTACCTAGAGTAGAAAAACACAAGCAAATAGAAAAAAAGCTATAAAAAACTAAAAGTGTCATGCATAAACTTACATATTCCTTACAAGTGGTACAGACTTGAGCTTGAAACGTTCAAGGCTAAAACTTACTGTGCGAATTACTTTTGAAACTTCAAAGATGTTTAAAGAAATGCCCCTAAATGTCAACTTTAAGGGCATTTTAAGAATAATTAGAATTTTCTGCGTAAAGGGAGAAAGATCTTGGAATAAAGATCCACACACTGTCTATGATTATTATTGTTAATCACAACCACGTTCTTCATGTGCTTGAAGTCAAGCACACGACAAAATCAAGCAGCACCTAACTGCTTTGTTGGAACCAAGCAGAATTCCTAGTACCTTTCAGCATGAAGTCCTCATAGGTTTTACGGTTCTTCTTAGACTACAGACTGGGTTCCGTGCTCCAAGGAAAAGGAGGAATAGTAATTATAGGCAATTTCAACCTCAGCAACACAGTAAGTGAGCAAACTAGCAAAATTTTACTGGTTAGTTTGGCAGTATGAAGGAATAAAACTAGGAAAATGAGTTCATGAAAATACAAGAAAACAAAGTACAAAAAGCATTGAAAATTTTTGTCCTAATGCTAATACAATTAAAATTCCTTCTAAAGTTATTTTTAAAATTCCACAAGCATTGCAGTACTGTACTAATCAACAATGAAGAGCATGAGCTGTTGGGTTCCAGTTCAGCAAGGCATGTAAACAAGCTCATGAAAGCAACCTACAGAAGTTAATGTATCTCTGAATGAGCTATATGTATGTTTGTGGAATCGATGTCACAACTTCCAAGCCTTTTGTTATTCAATTGCATTTGCAATAGACAGATGGAAATTATGAAAGTTGCTCGTCACTAGAGGGAGCTACATTCACACATTAATACTCTAATAGCCAAATCCAAACATTGAGACAAAAATCCTGCATGCTCTTTGCATAAATTGCAGTGTCATACTGTGTGGTTCGTACGGTCCACCACAGCTGGGGTTAACTTGCAGGTCCAAGGATAAAGTTTCACTGGCTTTGAAGAGAGCATTTAGGAAGGCAAAAACTGTTTTTATCTCAGACATCTTTCCTGTTTAGTTCAGCAGTGAGCAATGTACCATAGTTGTCTGTCCTTATGTGTTACACAGAGATTCTTCTTACGCTTGCTGTGCCCAGATACCACAGGGAACAGCATATACTGACAGAAATAAAGAAACTGGCCAGTTATTCATAGCTAATCACATAAAACTACATCTTCCTAACCATTCTCATTTTCTGTAGCTCATACTTCCAGGTCAGATTTGCCCCTCCCTATCATAGACAAAAACCATGCTTAAATTCAGACCCCCCTCCATCTCTATTAGAGCAAAAAGTCCAAGGAGCTTAGGGTGAATCACCGTTTTTCCCACAGGCAACAATGAAATGTGTTAGTAGTCTCCATCACAGCACACAGTGCAATAAGCAAAACAAATAAACAAGTTAATTTCAGCAAGGTTGTCAGCTGCTGCTTTATTCAAGATATTTTACATGGGTGTAGTTTCTTTTCCCAGCAAGATGCTATTGTGACTTCCAAACATATAATTAAGACGTCGCAAAAAAAAAAAGAACTAGTGTACTCATTTCTCAACCTGTAGCTTAAGGCCTGGCTCCAGCTGTTCTGATGTGGGTTGTCCCTGAGGTCAGCATCAGTTTGTCATCACCATATGGGGTTTACTCCACACTGTGTGCATGCAGTATCTTCGCTGATACACTGATGACAGTCAGACAATCACCAAACTTTACCCCTTTACCCCCAACTCTCACTCCTGTACTTGAATTTCCAGAGCAACAAAACCAAAGCTTATACAAGGTTGGCATGGGGCGGATAACTGACCTAATTCCTCAGAGCCTCATTATACAAAGTTGGGTTGCAACAAAAATCACTCAACATGGGCTGGGAAGATTAGGGACCTCACAAGGCTTTTTTAGATGCTGAGGAGTCTTAGCAGCAGCCATTTTTTCATCTCACTATAACAAGGATGAGTAACCGGAAGACGCAATGCCTGTACCCTACTTCCCATTGACTTTATCAGTTACAATGTGACACTCAACTTGTTTTCTGCATCCACAGATAAGCAGATTATTTATTTAGGTTCCAGCTCACCACAGGAAACCAAGAAGAACGGTTGTATTACTTCCTATCCCCTCTCTCTTAGAGGTGATGTTATGATACGCTTACTGTGACATATTTACTTAGATTGCAGGTATCTTGAGTCATGAATCATGTTTTCTTTACCTTACTTACAAAACAGACCAGCAGACTAGCTCTGCCCATGGTTGCATGACATGGCGTGAAATTGCTAGGGAACCGACTAACTCAGGTTTTGTTTGCAACAGGTAACTTTGGAAACGTAGCAAGACTCGGTGTGGTGCTTGGTCCCTCTATGCTTAGATCAGTGAACCACTTTCTGTCTCCCTAATTCTACCAATGGTACATAAACTTCAAGGATCTGTGGAGTTAAAACATTTCTTCTCAGTTCTGCTGCTGCTACTGAATTGGCTTGAGTGGGTTTGCAGGGCTGTGAGACGGGAATTTGGTTGAAGGCGTTTTCTTTTGTTTCAGTGTGGCATTCATACTGATCACCCCATAGCAAGAGCAAAAAAACAATTTTTGAAGCCAGTTCTTAAAAAATCATCTCTGCCAAATCAGAGATGCCTGTATTGTGCAAGTTCCGAAGGCAGCTGGGGGAGTTTAGCAAGATAAAAAACTATTTGTTTTGAATGCACTCCCCTTTGTTTCAAGAGAATGTCAAAGATCTCCCCAAGGGCTCTGACAAAGGAAAGCAGCTTCTCATTGCCTTTGGGACTCAGCAGGAGATTGGAGATGCCCAGGGATCAAATCAGGTCTCACAGTCATTTCTGGAACACCTTCTCAAGTCTTTTGGTTCCTAAATCAAAGTACAGCTGACAGAATTTCTGGATGGACTGCCTCCTCTTGGGAATCCACAAGAGACAGTGTTTTGTGGCAAAATCAAGTATACATAAGGACTGAACTAAGGGTGAAGAGTACAAGAAAATTGTTTAAAATTAACATTTTCTGTGTATTTTTTGTTTCTGTGTGTTCTTATTTTGGATGAGCAGATGGGAAAAGTAATTTTCTGGACCTTTTCTCAGCAACACACTGATCTTTGTCTGATGGAGTCTCTTCTGCCTTTTGGCATGGTATCTACTACTCATTAGTATTTTTTTTCTCATCTTTTTTGAGAAGCTTTACAAGTTACAGACACAAACCATAAGCCTGAGCTGAACCTCTTGTGAGAATGGGAAATATGGGGAATGATAGTTTTCACACCTGACTTCTGGATTTGCATACCTCCTGGCCTGAAGGCTGTCAGGCCTGACTCCGAGTGCTTCCTCTAGCTGCCTTTATGGTCTTCTGAGTCCCCACGAGAAATAAACACAACACTCTGAACATCCCTGCTCCCACCTCCCCCTAGTCATGGCACTATAAAGAAAGCACTCTGGAGGTGGAGTTAACACGTGATATATAAAACGCCTGGACCCAGGATGGAACTGGGGTCACAATTCCTGCTCTTATAACCTTCAATTTGTTCGTGTTGGTGAGTTGTTGGAGGCAGCAGGTAATAAATGTTAAGCATAACATCATAACAGCAAAGAAATTCTGCCTGAAAGCAGAAGGTTTTTGGCTTGGTTGCCCTCAAGCTTTCGTTCAGTGACTGAGTCTTGTCTGAGATGTTAAATCTACTGACTTGATTGCTATCGAAATACTTTTTAACAGCTGTTTCCCTCCAGTCACCTCCTTTTCCTCACCAAAAGAAGACATGCTGTCACATTAACATTCTTCCTAACTAAAACATCAGTTGCAAATTGAAAAAAGTTAAAAGACACAGCTGCAACCTGAACGTTAAGGGCAGATGGAATATTTTGCCTCCCAATAACGCCTTGAATAGAGCAGTGCTTTTGCCACCTTTTCTGTGATTACACAGGTAATTACTAATAATTCTGCTTGTCTCTTTACGTTCATTACTGAACATCGGCTGCAGTTAATGCTGTACATCATACTTGCGCCTGCTGAACAGACTGGTGTCTTGTGCTTGAGGAGATTTCAGTGCAACCACCAACACAGGATTTTTTTGACAGGGGTAAATTGAATTAAACACTTTTTCATAGAGGAAGAAACCAGGATATTCTTACACTTTATCAGTCTTTCAGGTAAAGACTGACAACTGTTATCAGGCCTTATATTCCATAACAATCAATGCTTTCTTATGCTGTCAAAAAGAATTCAGCACAAGGAGCAATAAAGAGACAATGGGCTAAACGAGGAAGAAAAAACACTCTTCTTTTTAAAATATCCCCTGACCTCTAGAAAGATGAAGTACTTGCCACTGCAATTCAGTCAGCACTTTTCTTGTCTAATCTCAACTTCATGAGCTTATACAGGCTTTCTTTATGATTCAGTGTGTTTATTATTTTTAACAAGGAATCTTAGGGTCTCTCATCTACTTTTAGGCCACTGTGTTACTTTTTTTTACACTTTGTTATGGAAACAAGTAATTGTTTCTAATAAAACCTTGGAAATTCCTGCATGTGCTTTAACCTAGCCATAAAAGAATTGCTTAAGCACTGACAAGGACTTGAAGAGATCAAAAAGGATGATAAAAGACTTAAAGACTCTGCATCTTTGGTCTCAAATGATACTCCAAGCTATATTACTAAATTAAGTCTAACTTAAATGCCAAATACATGAAATGCTGTAATCAAATCAAGGTTAATATATATGAAAAACATCTGCTACGATTTTTTTTTAACTGTGCGCTCTATCAGAAATAAATAAAATCCCCCCTCCCAGATTCTAACTTAATTCTTCCTCCCTCATCTGCAGTAATCAATGAATACTCAGTAAAGTTATCTAAATTCTTTGTAGACCATCAGTGGTCCATAGGCACTTCTGGTAGATCTGTCGATTTGTTCTTGTCAAGTACTTGTCAGGGTTTGCTGTAAAAAAAGCAGTCTCTAAGAGCTTTCAAGAGTTTTTTTGATAACTTAAGCTCTCCCTGCTTGGTTGCTCCAAGACCTTCTCTCTTGTGTGTTTCTCACCTGCGAATTTAATTATATTAAAATTTGCTGCTACAGGGAGGGTAGCATTGCACAGAATAATATCAATATGTACAGATGGGAGCAGCTGGAGCTGAAAACAGCAACAGGAGGACTCATTGCTAATAAGCATAAATCCTGAAAGAAGAAATAAATAGCACAGATAGAATGTGTGGGAGATAATGCTGCACATCCAGAATTTCATGTGGGAGCCAGCTTATTTTACTGTTTCTCTTCAATGTCATGATCCATTGCTACTTAATACTATATTGCCACCAAATGAGGGGAAAAGATAAAAAGTGGGGAGGTGCCACTTATGGAGAGAAATATGTATCCAAAATCCGTTCCAATTCTTGTCAGAATAGGAAGGACTGTAGTGTAAAGGCTGCAGAGAGCTCATGATCAGCATGATCACACTGTAGTGAATTTCCCCCAGAGGGGCAGTCTTGCAAAAAAGAACTCTCAGGTGAATTTCCATGTGGAAATCAATTCAGACATAAGGTGGACATGGCCAGAAAAATGGCTGCTCCCTACCTCCTTCACCTCACAATCTATAGTAAATATATCCCTCCTCTTTCTTCAGTGTGCACTTGGGGGCTCCTCAGGTATAGAATCATTTAGGTCGGAAAACACCTCTAAGATCATCCAGTCCAACCGTTAACCTAGTGCTGCCAAGTCTGCCACCAAACCATGTCCCTCAGCACCACACCTACACGTCTTTTGAAGACCTCCAGGGATGGTGACCCAACCACTTCCCTGGGCAGCCTGTTCCAATGCTTCACAGCCCTTTCAGTGAAGGAATTTTTCCTGATATCCAACCTAAACCTCCCTGGCACAACTTGAGGCCATTTCCTCGTCTTATTGTTTGTTGCTTAGGAGAAGAGACCGACCCCCACCTGGCTACAGCCTCCCTTCAGGTAGTTGTAGAGAGCGGTAAGGTCTCCCCTGAGCCTCCTTTTCTCCAGACTAAACAACCCCAGCTCCCTCAGCCGCTCCTCATAAGCCTTGTTCTCCAGACCCCTCACCAGCTTCGTTGCCCTTCTTTGGACATGCTCCAGCACCTCGATGTCCTTCTTGTAGTGAGGGGCCCAAAACTGAACACAGTATTCGAGGTGCAGCCGCACCAGAGCCGAGTACAGGAGGACAATCACCTCCCTCGTCCTGCTGGCCACACTAGTTCTGATACAAGCCAGGATGCTGTTGGCCTTCTTGGCCACCTGAGCACACTGCTGGCTCATACTCAGCTGGCTATCAACCAGTACCCCCAGGTCCCTTTCCACCGGGCAGCTTTCCATCCCCTCTTCCCCCAGCCTGTAGCGTTGCATGGGGTTGTTGTGCCCCAGCTGCAGGACCCGGCACTCAGCCTTGCTGAACCTCATACCGTTGGCCTCAGCCCATCGGTCCAGCCTTTCCAGATCCCTCTGCACAGCCTTCCTACCCTCAAGCAGATCAACACTCCTGCCTAACTTGGCGTCATCTGCAAATATATAAATATACTCATCTCTACTGAATGCCTAAGAAAGCAAAAGTGGAAGAAATTTTCAAAGCTGCTAAACTGAATTAAGTTATTTTGAAAGTTAAACATAAAGTTTGGTAAGAATGACTTTTATCTATAACACTAGTCCAAATAGCGACACTCCTTGTGCATTTTCCAGCATTTCATCTGCACAAAGATCGACACTGCTGTCAACTGCCTCAAAAAAAGAAGAAAAAAACCCTCAGCCTGTCAGAAGGGAAAGGACACACCGTCTTTTATTTTCTCCAACAGTCTCAGTTACTCCTGGACTGCACAAACACATCCTTAAATTTTCCACAACCTTTCAAAGGTGAAAGGAGATAAAACCACCACAGAGAAAGAACAAACAGGGTTACAAGTTACGGAAAGAGCTTTATCTCTTTTTTTTTCTTTTTCTTTTTTTTTTTATACAGAGATCTAAAATGGCATTTAATGGCCAAATGTATACGGAAGGAAATGGAGTCAGGAAACGGGAGAAAGGTGAACACCGATGAGTGACACTGCTGGAGAGACTATCACGGGAAACGGAGGAGAAGACAGACAGTGAAGAGATGGCAAGAAAGTGGATAGTAAGAGGTGGCTGCAACACATAACTAGTGAAGGGACAAAAGTACATCCTACTGGGTAGTACTGGGTCTGGCCAGGACAGAGTTAACTTTCCCCACAGCAGCCCACACAGCGCTGTGCTCTGCACTCAGCTAGACCAGCACTGACACCACACCAGTGTTTTGTCTGTTGCTGAGCCGTGCTGGCACAGCACCCAGACCCTCCAAACCCCCAAACCCAGTGGGCTGGGGGTGAGCAGCAGCTGGGAGGGGACATCACCAGGGCAGCTGACCTGAACCGACCAAAGGGATGTCCCATACCATATGATGTCACGCTCAGCAATAAAAGCTGGGAAAGGGGAAGGAGGGGGGCTCTCGTTATGAAGACGTCTGTCCTCCCGAACAACCGCTACGCGTATTGAGGCCCTGCTTCCCAGGACGTGGCCAAACACTGCTCGTTGACGGGAAGCAGAGAATTCTTTCTCTCTTTGCTTCTGCGCGGCCTTTGCTTGTATTATTTCTTTTCCCTTTAATTAAATTATCCTTATCTCAACCCTTGAGCCCTTGTCCATTGTATTTTCTCCCCCTGTTCCTTTGAGGAGGGGGAGTAAGCGAGCGGTTGTAGTGGAGTTCTGCTGTTTAGCTGGGTAAAACCACATCACCAAATGTCTCAAGTTATAATGGACACCTTATCTCATGATCTGTCTCCCCAGATCATAATACTCTTACAGAGATTCAGCTAGGCCTCTGCTTCCAAACTACTGCTACCTCTCTGAAGTGTCTTCCAGAATGAAATGCTAAGTGATGAGGTAGGAAGCAGAGATGGTTGTTGATCTGTGCAACTCTGCAAGCGGACGGTAACACGTCCAGCTGGACCGATTCCACTGTTGCCACTGGGGGCTTTTCGATGTTCTAGCTGGATAGTTTCATTCACTTCCTTGCATTAATTACCACAGCCCTTATGGGTGCTTGTAGGAGGTCCTAATGACTAGCTGGCACAATTATAATCCCTCTTTTCCACAGATATTTGTTATACCAGACAGAAAGTAAGACTTCATTCTCTTTTTGACATCTTCTGAGCCACGTTTTACATGTCTTTCATCTAAGTTTCAACCCCTAGTGTGTGTGAAAAAAAAAGTAACGTAAACTGAGTGATCAGTATTTCCTGAAATACCTTCATATTGTTTCAGAGTGTTTCAAGAGTTACATGGGCTTGCACAGATTGGTTTAAACAGAACACATCTTCAACTCTGATGCATGGACACATTGTATCTTGAGTAATTTTTATGACAGAATATCACTCAGTTTTTTTCTCACCAAATTCTGTGGGAGTTTGACCAAATGAGTAAGGACTGAATAAAAACTTTAGGACCTGTTCATTGATAATGAAATCTCTGTAGACTTGAAATGCAGAAGTGGCATTCCTGAGTTCACTTCCTGAGATCAAAACAATCTAAAGTGAAACGTTAAATGTTTTCAGTGGAAGTTCATGTGACTGACTCAACTGAGTCATCTTCCAGTACCCGAACCAGTAAAACCGTACTGACTGCAGCTTACACAAAGACTGTTCCCCTGACTTTAAAACAGTGCTATTAGCCCTGTAGGTGCAGCATCTTCAAATTTAGTGTGAACGGCAAACCACCTGACGACTCAGATATCCTGCTTCGATCATTGCTGTTATCTCTGCTAGCCATACCAAGCTCTAAACTGTATCCACATATGTTTAAATGAGTTGGAATCACAGGAATATTCCCAATTACATTACTTTTAATCTCCTATTTGATAGCTCTGGAAAATCTATTTGAAACCAACAGCCCTGGTAGCATGTTCCAAGGAATCTCCAGACTTCCAGAACTCTGTCTTTCAGGACTGTATGTAACACCAGCTCATCTGAGGAAAATGTCCTCAGTTTCTAGTCATCTTTCTTAAGAGGGAATTTACTCTGATTGCCACTTCCCTGTAACTCTACAGGTATACCAATTGCTGTGTTACAAGTTCAAATACACAACTTCCATTTGCAGCAGCACTAATGAGTATCTATGGTTCTACAACTCTTCCATTACCGGCTATTAAAACTTCCAGACATGAAGTAATTCTGTGAGGAAGAGAAAGATTTATAATCCTCATTAATAGATGGAGAAACTACATTTCAAAATGATGATGAGGTCAACACAGCAGCGTGCAAACAGAAATTGAGCTTGCAAGCAAGGACTGGATACAAGACTTCTAAAGCACTGTAACTATTCCTTATTAATGCTCCACTGCCATTATAATCTAATGGGAAAATTTCTACAGGGGAGTGGCCCCATTCGGGACAGCTGAGTATGCATTTCTATATAGGTGATAGGGAAGACAAGAAAGAATTGTTAGAAACCTCTTTTGCCTTCACCCATTCATGAACAGTTTGGCTACATAAGGTTATTTTCCAACAGGGAATAAGAGCAGTGCTAATCAACTTCGCTACATTCTGAATTGACAGTTTACAAAGAAAGGAAAAATGCTGATAACAACTGTGTGTTATTCTTTGTTCTCTCATATTTTGATCGGCTTCAAATGGGGACAGACATGAGTCTAGACGACCTTAGCTGCACCCTAGACTACACCGCAGAGGGATCATGTCTCACAGGTTTCATGGGATTCCAGCTAAGTACACCAAGGTCTACCCCACGTAGAAATAAATGCAAACTTACACTCTAACATGCCCTTCTGAGTCCCCTTCTCTGCAGACAGTGACTTAAAAGGAAACCCTCCGGCTCACTGTTACACAGACAAGGTCAGAGTTACACCATGTACTTCTTTCTGCACCTGGCAGCTTTGCAGGAATGAGAGCCAAGAAGCTAGTGCAGACAGCTCTAGCAGCAGCTATCCATACTGTGAATGTCTCTGCACAGGGGACCAAGTTAGAAGGCACCTCAAGCTGCAATTTGACCCATGTATGTGTGGACCAAGGGGGTACTGTCTTTGATTAAATGTTCTACACTGCTGAAAACTATCTCTACTGCAAACAGAGATTTCTTCAAGAATGGGTACATATGTGGGAGTTGGAGTGTAGGAGTATGTACATGGATTTGAAAACAGGATGTCTTGATTTTACTTTTAATTCCAGCTCACCACTACTTGCCAGAAATCACTGCCCCTTTAACAGCTGTTTCAGGACCCAGATGAAAAATAGTTGGCAATTTCAAGCCAGCCAATGTTGACAATGCTAACTGCCAATGTTACGGGCATGACCCTAGCTGGCAGATCCAGTGGATGCTCAAAAATTTGTGTGTAGAAATAGAGGCTATTCAATACCTCGCTCAAATGTTAAACAAAAGAATTTCAGCTCATTTCGATGTTAACCTGTTCGAGGAAATTCTGAATAAAAGCTAAAAAAGGACCTAAGGTCTGTGAACATAGATTCTACACAGTCTCACTGCTCAAAGAGAGGCACGTTGACTGAATTATGAGAGAAATACTCACCGAAGCTCTGCACTGCGTAAACAGAATTCTGGCTTCCCATGCTGGAAAATCAGTCTTTCATTAGCATCAAATTCATTCCACTGTTTTCTAGAAGAAAAAAAAAAAGTATAAGTTTGGGAATAATAAATTTTGCAGTGAGGTCTGCTACTGTGAGTGCTTCTCCATCAATCCTTCTTTTAAATGTTTCTAATAATGGGATGCATGTTCACATCTGTTAAGTTACAGAGGTAATTTGCACCCACTTAGAACTCCATTTGGAGAGGTACAAAAATAGCTTGGTAACAGGAATCTGGCCCATTCCTTAAAGTGATGATTGGAAATACAACTAGAATAATTATTTTAGTTTCACTAATAACATGAAAATCAGGCAGAAATGTGCCTTTGAACATTCTGTGACAATCTCTTTACTTATTAGAGATAAGAACATGGTTCCTGCAAAAGTTTTTTTTCACTCTTTCATGCTACTCCTTTCCTCCTCAGCTGACCCTTGCAAAAGAACAGAATGATTTTGGAAGAAAGCAAAATCTCACTGTGATTGTTCCAAGACATCTTGTGACTCGAGTTCACTGAGCTGTCCATTTCAATTACATGCTCAATGATAGTATCTGCATCTCTGCTACCATTATTTCACCAGGATGTCAGTATACACTCTGTATTTTTTTCTTCTATAGCTAATCTTATAGTATACTGGCATATAAACACAGAATATATTATGGATAAAATAATACAGCATTCGAAAGAAAAGGAATTGAATAATAGCTTTCAGCACAAATGGGTCATTTGTATATGTCAATCCTAACTGGGTTACTAGATCAGAGAAACAGTACAAATGCCTTTCAGTTCTGTATTGCTTCACAATAATGTCCCAGAATTTTGATTTCTGGAACCATCTAGATTCTATTTAGGGAAAAATTACTTTACCTATAATACAGTTATCTTGTCAAGTTTTTCTAGCCACATTTATATTGATTATAGACTGGTGGATATTTTGCCTCTAATTGTACACATATGAGATTTGGTGATACATACACTTCATTTAAAATAGGAGGCATAGTATGTTCTGTGATTTGTAGTATCTTCTGGAGGAAACTGTTGTCATCCACTTTCAGAATTTCAGTTCTGTAAAATTTCAGCTGAACTGATTTTTTCGCACACTGTTCAGTTTCAGTGCAACATTTCAGCCCATTAGATTTTCCATATTTAATAGTAAGATTTCTTCTCTGTTTAATACTTTTTGTGAGAATGTATACAAGGAATTTCTTCTAAATAATAAACACTTAATCACAGATTTAGAGTTGTACATCTTCCTTGTGCTGTACGGTAGGTTTTCAACATTTGCACCTATGTACTTAAAGACTTTTCTGGAGAAAACTAGAAAACATTTGTATTATGTTAAAACCCAAATGAATTTATTTTTCAGTATTTTTTTTCCCCTCAAAGATTTTGCAGAATGCTAGGTAGAGAGTGAAACATCTTTGCAAAAAGTGAACCAGCAACATTTGCTTAAGGCTATCGAGAGCATCATGACATTTTGCATGTAAATGCTTGATTTATCATACAAATGTTGCAAAAATATACATCTTCATTAAAATGTTAAAAATTAACAAGTTCTAACTTTTCATAAAGTAAAGACAGAAGGACAAGAGAGCTTTTCCTCTGGGATTCCTCCACATCCCTTCTGCAATATTCTAGAAAAATACTAGAATACTCTGGCAGCAGGAGTATTGCTCCCTCTGTAAACTTCACTCCAAAAGTTCTGTGACTGCCAAGCTTAATACACAACCACTAAAGATTTTTTCAGCAGTGAGAATCACTGCACAACCCAAGCTTATTGCAAATTCACATGTTGTTCCTCTACGGAACAACAAACAGCCTGGTTGATCCTCTCCTCTAAAAAAGGCTTTTCCTAGTTAAAGGAGCAAGAATAGGAGGATACGATTTGGCTAAAGAACTTTTATTTCGTTTCCTGCATCTTGCCTTCACAATTCCCAAAGGCGAATTCCAAACAGGAGCTATCTGTCCTTTCCCTCCTTGCCGTTGTCCTCTTTGCAATCACAAGAGTCCAGAGACAAAATGGCCTTCCAGGCAGCAGTGCTGAAGAGGGGACTGAGGATAGCTCAGCCTTGCCACAAAGATGGAAAAACTAGTACCAAAGTGTGGCAGGACTCTAAGCACAATACTGTGACGCTTGTATTCAAGATGCAGCATCCGCACTGGTGCCATGCCCGGGGGGTACTGCTGAATCGCCAAAGGAAAAGACAGCTAATTGGGGAAGATAAGCAGAGAAGATGACCACAGATTGTCTGAATAAATACAATTGAGCAGGAAAATTAAAGGGTTTTAAGCCAAACCATCTGAATCACCCCTCTCTGCAGCTGCAGCTGTCATAGTCCACCCAGTTGCTACAACTTAGATTTCTTTAAGCTTGATTTGATCCATGTGTGACGACCTATCAAATCCAAGAGTCAGTACTATCATTCTATCATAACTTCCCATAAAATTCATGGATATCAGACAGTCTCAAATTCTTTTAAACAAAAGTACATGAAATTAAAACTTTCCATAATCTTTGATAATTCTTTCAGTAAGAATGCAACACTTCAACAAGCAGGTGTGCATACCAGGGAAACAACATTCGTATGAGCCCAGCTATAGCACTGTAGTTTTACTCACATCTTTTACCAAGCCCTGAAATTTTCTTTTTTCGCTCTCCTCATTTTTGTTTCTTTCAGGCATGCCAGTATGTCTTCATGTCTCTCTGAAAGAAGTCCTCTTTTCAGGACATATCTGTAAAACAATTCACAAATAATTGTAAAAATAGTAAGAGTAATTACTGTACTTCGGTGATAATCTTCTTTTCTCTGCCATCCAAACTATCTATACTTCGAGATTACCATCAATGTATCCTCCAACAACAGAAAGCCTACAAAGAAAACCCATCAGGAGAAACGAATGTCAGAATTAAGTGTTTGCATGTAGGTTGCTCTTTGTCTAGAAAGCAAAAACGCAAACTGTCCCCTACATAAAGAAGCACTTAAAAACATGATATGCAAGTGCAAGACCTCACCGGAATCTAACACTAAATAAGTTAAGACCTCATATAAAAGATTTACACAACATCTGTGCTGCAGAAGAATGTAGATGCTGGTTAATCACAATTCTGAGCCAACTGGCATGGCAGTTATGTCATAGCCAGGACCCTTGAGCCCACAGTGCTGTTCGCTGAGTCTACTCTGCTTGACAGGGCCAGAAACACTCTGATACTGTGGAGCATTCTCAAGAGCTACTCTTCTCTCGCAGAGAACGCACTTCACATTCACAGTTCTGTGAACACGTCTCTGATTTAAGAATGTACTGTGGTGTAGAGGGATTGGTTTAGTGGTTCTATCACAATGTCACTGCAGAAAAGTGGGTGAAAATGGATCCTCAGAGGTACATGTCCACGGAGGGGCCGCACAACCTCTAATCCAATCTTGCTGTTACCAGTAACTAAGTTGCATTTCCTGAAGTCCCAGTGCAGCTACCCCCAGATCATATGCAGGTGCACAGGACAAGTTAAAACAAGAAAACTCCCTTGTCAACAGCCTGTGCTCTTGACACATTCATAGATACATGGATTCAGCCTGGGACAGCTGACACGTCCTGGGAGAAGACTAACCCTCCTCCTGGGAAGAGCCAGGTACGTGCTCAGCTGGTCCCTTGTGGGAAGCACTTGCACCTCCCCACACTTAACTGCCCAAGGCATCCTCAGCAACTTCCTCTGTTCGCATTGAACAGATCTTCATTATTTCTAAGCAAAGGGCTGTGTTTGTGGTCTTATAGAGTACGTCATCCCTGGTACCTCCAGCAGGCATAACAGCACACGTGCCAGCTGAGCATACCACACCTCAGCCAGCGCAGGAAGCAGTCGGGCTGTGAAGGGACGATCTCAAATGAACATGATGCTACCTGAGGCCAGATTCATGGGAGGAGGCACAAGTTTCTCCTTAATCTCATGCATATTTTTGTGACTAAATCATTCTCCTATATTCTTTCGTCAGGATCAGGTTGTCAGTCGTCCTACAACAGCAGTGCCTCAAACTGCTCAAGTACTTCTTTGGAGGCTTCCATGATTACCTGTCCCTTTGCCTGTTACTCCATTCCCACCCCTCCTAGGCTTTCCAGCTTCACGTGTTTACATCTGAGATTACATTCTCAAATTTCAGTGGGTTAACCAATAATCAAGTCTTAAACAAAAAAAACAAACAAAAAAAAAAACCACACAAAAAAACTTTTTTTCAGCTCCATAATTATACAATATACAGTGGATATGCATACCTCTTGTCTTGCCCTAAAAACCTGTTCATATCAATAGACCATGATAAGTGTAAAATAAAGGTAGTAAGGCAATCAATCTTAATTTTAGCCCAATGAAAACAAATCTAAATTAAGAACTTCAACTACTGGAAATTATATGGGACAGCTGGATTACATGACCACTGCTACAATGCTTGACTTGTAAAAATGAAAAATGACTTCCTCAAAATCCATGCTTCAAAATAACAAATACATGAGATCACTAAGCCCCATTGAATCGATTTATTCTCTTGCAGCATACCATTGCAGTGATAAAAAATAGTGGAAATAGTCTTTTATTGCAGCTTGCAAAAATATTCTTAAACATTTTTTATTTTTGTTTGTTTGTTCAGGGTACATCAAATGCATCAGCTTCATCAGCCACGATTCAACAAAATGGAAGCTGGAAGCATTATGGAAATCAAAATTCATGCCCTTGTCAATGGCAGAGGAGCAAATGTCCTGCCCAGACTTCTGTAGGTGGTAGTACTTTATATACCATTTACTGTCACCTGATTGTATTGAGAGCAAATTCCAGAATCTAGTATTATGTTTTATGCCACGCAATAGTCATAAAACATCTGGCTTAATAAATGTATTTCTGTGGTAGGTGGTATCCACGCCTTTGAGAGAAAGATCCCCTTGTCAGACATGGCGTGGGAACTTCTGATAATACATTGCCAGGGAACAATTTAAAACAAAAAGGATTCCACCATATATTTAGCAAACAATTCAAAAAGAACACTTCTCCAGATTTAACTTTAGTTTCTGCTTATGTCGGTATTGATATAAAACCCAGAGACAGCATTTGAGGAAAATCTAAACTGCTATCAAAATAAATGATCTAATTTCTTATAGTCATGCAAGACCTACTCGATTTTGATAGAGATTTGCGCCTTTTTAACATCAGTAATTCCCATGCAGCAAACGTGCCCAATGTTTTAAAACCAGATGTTTCTAACTGGGGAGCTGTGTTGCAGGAACAAGAGGAGTGATCTGTGATTAGCCTGTAATAAACTTCAGAGGCTTAATTGTGGAAGATTGCAAAGATGATGCATCTAATTTCATTCACTCTGCGCGTCAGATCCAAATTCAGCTAAAAGCTTACAGCTATATTCAGTCTATTACTTAACTTAAAAATCACATCAATTCCATGAAAAAAAAGCTCCGTTTGGTTGCACACTAGAAATGCATAAAACTCTGCACTGGAGCCCACTTAAGGTTGAGCTAACAAAGAGAAAAGATTTGTGAAGCTTCACAAAACTTCTATAAAGCATGAGCTAAACACTGAGCTGCTGATAAAGTCCCAGAATAAGTTAGTGGAATATGACTTAATGAAACGAGTCTTACTGTGAGCACTGTGGACAGTCTGAGCTATTATTTCACTGGCTTTAGAAAGCTGAACACTTCTCAGATTTCCCGGACTTGAATGCATTAGCAGAATTTCGTGAGAAAGCTTTTACAGAGATTTCTATACTGCAATTAGCTACCTCCATTAGCCTTTAATTTCTATAGGAACCACGTATATCCAGTTAAAGGAAAAATGATAAAGAGTGAAAGTGAAAAGCATTATTAAATGATTCTTATTTTTAGTAATGGTGTAATAACAATCCTTCAGTATTCAGTTCTTACTGGATTCATGGAGGAAATTCAACACAAAGCAGGGCCCAGTTCAGGCCCTGAACTCCCAGTGCACATGAAGTTCAGGATGTGAACTCACAAGCCAAACAACGCCAACACAGAGTAACTAAGGACATTTTATACTAATCTCTCCATAAGGGATAATTTCCCTTCCATACTCAGAAGTCACCTTGATGTACACAGGGAACTCACGTGACCTGTTCCTTTTTCAGACCTAAAATGTAAACCTTACAAAAATAATCTTGATGCAAAATAAACATTTATGATGAAGTTTTTATTTGGAGGAATCTCAAGGCAGTTTTATAGCTACAGACAGAAGATGTAAGAAAAGATTACGATAGAAGTGAGGGACAGGACTGAGAATGTTCCTCCCAAATCTACTGATTCCACCCTCAAATGCACGGGCGATGTTAACGGCACTGTGCTGAAGAATCAAGCACAAAATTATTTTCTCTCCCCATCCTACCTAAACAGTTGAACGAAGTAAAATACCAAGAATAACCAAAAATGTCTTTTCTCAGGCCAACGTGTCTGGGTAGTAACTGTGAGACGCAAACATGTTCTGCAGGATGGTAGAGGGAGGACTGTCGTACATTCTGATTTCTAAGGCAAGTCTATTTGGGCATTTTTTCCTCAAGAAAATTCTTAATCTGATATTTCACTTTTTCCAGGTACAAAACTGCTACTGATTTCAGTGAAGAGGGCTAGTGATAGCCCAATCTTAGAATTAAACAACAACAAAGAAACCAAAGGAAAAAAAGAAAAGAAAAAGAAAAAAGCATTGCATTTAACTTTAAGAAGGAAAGTTAATATGCGCTGACATCCCTGAGGACAAACACATCGCCATTGATACACACAGGGCAGAGGAAAGCTGAAAACTTGTTTAATGGCAGTGGAGTATTTCACTCCGAAGGGCTCGAGTTCTCTATTTATAGTTCAAATAAAGTAGAAGCAAGCATAATGTGATGCCTCCTTAACTGCCTGCCAGTGACACCCACGATCACCCAGGAGGGCCGCTCCTCGGCGTGGACCACAAGCCAGCCCAGCTTCACCCCTCCTCTTAGCACCCGGACCCAACAGGCTCAGGGGAGCGCTTGCGCCTGACGGGAAGAACTAAAGCAGAGGTGCAGCAAACTGTTGATCAGAATAAAACAGCACACAGCACTCTCATAAAGTGAAACTTTCTGAAGTCGGTCTTTAACAGCAGCTGACAGAAATGGCGAACACGCTGTTCATTACCGAGAAAATCTCCCACTCTCTCTGAAGCCGCATGTCTCGTGTCTTTTTCCCGTACGGTGTGCAGCTGCGCATAGAAAAATATCCGAATGAAAAAACTAAGGAAAATACTATTCTAAGACAATTGTGCTCACCTCTGTGATGGTTTCTAAGCATAGCATGATGCAGCTAACCACTTCTACCCTTAGAAAATGAACTACCAGCTGCAAAAATAACCTGATGTTTTTTTTTCCTATGTGCAAGAGTTTTTAGTAAAATTATCCTTGAAACCCACAGTAAAGCACAGTTTTTGCCAAATTTCAAATATGTATGAAGAAAATTCTTAAATGTCCAGTTCATGCAAGCACAAATATTCCCTTTAAGTCCTTGGGTATAAAAATAATGTTGCTTTACCAGTATATGGAACATTTATTTAAGCATTTTAAAATAGCCTCTGGTGGTAACAAAATTACGGTCTTGCCTCACTTATTTTCAGTTCATAAGAGGAGCTCATTTCCCTCTGCAACATGAAAGAGCTGAAATCCAGCTCCTTCATAAGCCAATTAGTCTATAATACGAGTAACTGCCAAGGATTAGGAACAAAATTTGAAACTTCATCCACGCTGTCCTTATCAAGGGCCTGATTCAAAGTTTCCTGAAACTTAGTTTTCAGTGATTTCAGTGGAGTTCAGAGCAGAGCAAAAAACAACAAAAGCATCAAAACAGAAGAATAAGGCATGCACAGATCCTACAAATACTTTCTGCGCTGAGTTGTCCACCTGTAGGTAGTACCATTTGTAGGATTCAGTCCAAACCTATACGCCCACAAAGAAAATGACACAAACACACAAAACGCTCTCCATTTCAACCATCACTATAGTATTGCTTTGCAAGATGTCTCCTGAGGCAACACGGGTGTCAGTGCATTATGCAACAGAGAAATTAAACATTCAAAGGTTCCTCTTCTAGACTGGATGTCTCTTAATTCATTTAAGAGCAATGATCTCCAAGGATTCTCTTAGAAAATGGGTTAAACCGATGAAGTATTTTTAATGTGTGTTGACAAAGGTCCAGAATGAATGTACAGTTGCATTAGTTAAACTGGGGACTACTCTGCTCATCCCCAGTAGAAATGCCATCATCTTTTATTGTTTAAAGGTTTATATTAAAAAAAAATAAAATAAAGAACTACATCAAACGTTAAATCACTGAGAAAACATTTCTGCATTTTCTGCAAAATGACACTGGAAAAGCCATGGAAGATGTGTTTGTTTCATTTTGGTGTTTCCTTTACACTGAATTTGTAAACAATCGTTTTCTTTCTCCCTTTTATTTTGCTGCTCTCTTTGTGGGTGCAAGGAAAGAGGAAAAAACAAACTTTTTATCCTCCTGACTATTGAAAGCATTAGAGGTGGACCCTGACTTTACATCCAGCCTAAGACAGCTACGTCACTACCTGTTTATGCCTTTTTCTACGCAGCTATGAGCTTGACCTGAGATGCCCCACAGTTGCATAGGAGCTGAGCTTCACCAGGAACGTGGCACTCTGCTGTGGTGCTTCCCGCTGCCCTGACGCCCGCCTTGTCTGACACTAATACAAGATTGCTGAATTCCTGTTGCATACGTGGCCCTCAAAGATGAGGCTATCCTACCCACATCCATTAGCAGCAAAGGAAGAGCTTCTAACGATTCACAGGAGCGACTGAAAAACTCGTTTCCTTCTTGTGTTTCTCTGATGTAGGCTTAAAAATCTAGGGATGGAAAGTAACACTGGTTTTGCTGCCTGCTGCTAACAAAAATGACAACATTCTTCCACTATTTGACTTGCATTTGCCTTGTGTCAGAGTTTATGACATTCTGACACTTCTTGCCAGGCTGTGCCCTCTCGCTGGTCCCACCGAGGGCTGCGCACGGCCAGCAGAGCTGTCATTGTCTCAGTTCATGCTAAACGCTTCAGTCTGTGCTAAACTAAATTGGACTAATTTAGCTATGTTGCAGCAACCTTTCACGTAAATCTTAGCCAGTTCTGAGTTTATTTTTAACTATGCATCACTAAGACAGGAAATTGTGAATCCTACCCAGAGTGTCAGAATGTATGTAAGCCTATTCACAAGGCCTGTCATTTCAGTACATAACTGTCAATATATGCAAGCAGGTACTGTTAGGGGTGGGTTTGCACTTGAAACACTGCTTTGTAATGACGGAAGTCACGGCAGTGCAGATAACAGTCTCTCCGGTAAACTAGGGAGGTTTTGTTAAAGAAATCGACACCATCTTGAAAAGAAGTTTGGACGGAGTATTCATTTATGTCAATGATAAAAACCAGTGGTGCTGTTTTCGATCCCTGTGCTTCTAGCCCCACAATGACAAGCAGAGAAGTACCACCTAGAACAAAACCTCAATTTCTGATCTTTCTCAGTGATAAATCGCCTATCTTCACTTAAAGAGTACAAGGCCACGTGGATTTTTTAAGTGGTACTGGAAGATATAGTAATGCTTTAACAGTCTCACTGAGGAACCATTTTCTTAAGGTCAAAAGATATTCAAAGAATATTATTTTCAAAGACATAACATTTTCAAAGACATCTAGCGAGCCCCCACTCCTTTTCAAAAACTTCTCAAAGCGGTATTTCACGTCCCGCTGTACTGCAGTGCTGTGACTAGGTCACTCTTTCACTGCAGATCTGTCAGCCTATTTCTCAACTATAAATCGCAACTATATTTTAACTGAATTAGGAAGCAACTGTGTTGTAATGCAGTCTGCCAACAGCATGACATTTGTGACGTAAAGGGATTTTGAGCTGACTACATAATCTGGACATAAGGAGGAATTCCATTTCGGTGACCTCAAGTTTTAAACTGTGACACCGAACGCTGCCCAAAAACCCTGTCACAAATACACAGACACAGTGTAATGAGCATGGAAAAAAGAAACGTAGAAAAAATGCTATTCATTCTAGTAGCAACACAAAAATACAACGGAGCCCAAAGTAACTTCCAGCATTTTTTCCAGAATCATGCAGATTTCTTAAGGAGTAGGGTGAAGAAGAAGAACCAAACCAGGCCTGACAGCCCCCCTTCATGCACCACAAACAGTATGGTTTTTATTTTATCAGTGATAGGACCAATTCTAACAATACCTTCTCATCACATTTGCAAAACGTAACTTAGACTCTTCTTCCCCTACCTCAGCAAACGGCAGCATGTAAGAAAGAAGAAAACCCCACTGGGTGAGCTTTGTGCTGGGGGTTAGAGCACAGCCCTCATTCATAACACAAAAACAGCAGCAGTGAACACACAACTCAAGAGGTTGCATTTGTACAAGCTGTCTGTCCAGAAATGCCCCATCCACACCTCTTCTTGGGGAGTCAGCAGAAATTTGTCACAGTAAAAATTTGTGACACTTACCTTGTCTCAAGCACCATTTGTGCCACTGATTCTTTTCCACTTTACCAAGAAATGGGAAAGAAAAGTAGAATACATTTCTTTTTCTGAAGTTCCAAGGAAAATAAAAATAAAAATAATAAAAAAAAAAGCTTTTTGACCTTTGAGAAGGGTTTCCCCCTCTCATATTAATACAAAAGTAAAATTATTACCACAGGGTTAGACGGTGACATCTCAGATAAGACTATACCATCTTTCCCGCAGGGCTGAAGACTGATCTGCCTCAAATTCTGGGATGATGCTAAAAACCAAAAAGATGCAGTAAAGATATATCTTTATAATAAAGAAATATATTACATGCTTGCAATGACTGATGGCAAATAGAAGAGTTGGATGGCTGCTGATGCTGTCAAAAGACACGAGGAGGCTGAATAGTTTTACTGTATTAATCACCAATCCAATTCAGAATATACTGTTTCGGTTCGTTTCCAGCTGATGTTATATTGTCTTGTTCCTTAGTATAGTCTTTGCTTGTTTCAGTACAGACCTGCAGTGTTTGTGAAGCCAGAAGTGTTTCAAGAGCACCCATTGCCATTTCCTTTATTCTTGAACTGAAGCTCAGGTTAGCCAATACTCTTATATACATGAAAAATATTCCTGGATATTAAGCTAGGCCCTGACTGCTGCTGGAAACACCTGGAAGTGCTAGGGTGCCATTAAAAACAATAAATTGGGAATTAATTCTGTATCACTTTTCCCTGTGTCCACACCACTTCAGTCTACCATTCTTCCCAGATAAAATTTGAAAGAGTGGAAAGAAGACTGTTTTACTGCTAAATATGACCCGTTTACGTGCATTATAAACACAAAGCTACAGATTTAATTCTGATCAAAAGGACAACTCTTCTAGGTAGAAATTTCCTGGTGAAAGAATGCATCGGCCTTGTATTACAAATAAGCTGAACATAAACAGGTTTAATTGTTATGCTTTAGATAAAATCTTTTTCCCCTTCCAACAGTTTATACAATTTCACACTTACAGGAAAAAAAAAAAAAAGTTTTTCAAATGGGATCCAGTCACAGCTGTTCTATCATAAATCTAGAAAACCAAAATGTGCAGTGAGACAGTTTGGCTAAACATCATCTTAATTTCCTTCACGTGAACCAGCTTGTATAAACATTAACAACAGCAGGGTTGGGGAACTTTTTCAGAATATGCGAATGGACAGAGACAGCAAAGACAAGAGGAAACGGGGCAGCAAAGGAGGCTAAAAGAGGAGGACAGCACGACTGCACAGTGGAGCTAACAACGATGAACAAATTCTCTGGAGCCAGATGGGCACTGGGGAGAAGGAGGGAGGGAGGGAGTGTATTCCCCTCAGCTGGATAAGATTGCAGGTTGATGATAAGGAGAAAAAAACACTGGAGCCACTGAAGATAAAAATGGAAGCAGGAAGAAAGAGAAGTTCACAGTCCGGCATCATCCGTGTAGCTGAGAGAGGGACTTGCATTTTCCAAGAAAAAAGTAGTAGTGAGTACCTTGCAGTCTTCCCAAATGCACTACTACTCTATTTAAACACCGCTTTCTCTCTCAGAAGGCCGTTTCTGAATCCTGATCAAATTCTTCCATTTCTAACTATGTGCTTTTTCTCTAACATACACATAGGCATCCTGCTAGCGCACAGTGGGTAGTAGGTGTGACTTTTCCATGTACTGCAGATTTTAGCTGGCATATCAATAACCTTTCATCAAACAGCTGAGTCAGGATTAATACTAAACCCAAATGTAACATATATGCACATGGCACGCAAACTATTTCTTAGTCTTGTTCAACTAGCTAAATGGGCAACTGGCCATCCCTAATAAAAATGTAGAAAGACAGACAGACAGAAAGACAGAATCACAAAAAGAAAGAGAAGGAATCCTACAGGTCTTACCTCTCACTCAGTTAATCATCAGCACATAATGAAGACACTGTGGTTAATTACAGGAAAAAAACTATTATTCCTGATGGAAACTGTGTTTTCTTCTGACACAAGCAACCAGACAGCAACTAAAAGATGAACCGTCACAGGCAACTGGCAAGTTTTCCTTCCTTCAGCTAGTGAGGATATTAGGTTTGCTTTGGCAATAATATTCAGTAATCAAAGGAACCAGACTCAGTCAATGAATAAACATGACATTGCAGTAAGCATAGGGCTTTGAAAACTAACACGATGTGCTTTCCTGTCTATCAGTGACACAGGGCCCCGGTTCAGAAGGTACTATGTACTGTTCTAAGTCATACCAGTGAGGCAGCTACCACTTTCTGCACCTGTGTGAGATGCAAAGCCAGTCCTGGAGAGGAAATCCCTTAGCCATGTACCCAAGCACTAAGCCCAACTTCCAGTGGTGTGAGTCACACTTAACAACTCCTAATTGATGAGTGCACCTTTGAAAAAATCAGATCCAAATTTCACATTGAGTTGTTCCAACTGGCACAAATGGAGTCTTTTCTCTCCATAGCCCTATTTGTCATGCGGAAGTATTGTTTCCTGAAGAACACCTAGCACATCGCTAACACTTGTCTTTATGCATCAGATGCCACAGTGTTCGTAACAACTGCAGGTGTGCCAGTCTTCCAGGTTCCTTAGTGTAACACTGACCCACAAAGCAGAGCCCCACAGAGCTGAAAGGGAAGAGCACTACTCGCTGCAGAACCATATGTATAACAGCAAAGGCTCTCTTGGTAACCTCGTGACCAAACAGCAAAATTGAGACTATTTCATAGCCACCCAAACTGAACAGCTCTGCGGCCCAGAGCTTTCCAGCTGCAGTGACACTGAAGGAACAGCTTCTTGGAGCCTTGGAAGAGTAAGTCCTGCTTTAGCAATCCACATGAAATTCCTTCCTGTCAGATCAAATACACTGATCATACCAGTTTGTGCAGTATAATCTCAGGATTATATGTCGCGGGGCTGGTGAAGCAGCTTCGTATCGACACAGGAGGAAACACGACACGCTACACCTTCTTCAGTGCTTTAACACAGGAGCAACAGAAGACCTGCTAAATACTTAGGTTTCAGTAGTACAAACACCAAAATACCACAGCGAACCTATATGTCAGTGCACACAACTTAAAATGCTGGCAATGGGAAATGCCACAAGAAACCTTTCAGAAACCTAACGCTGGGTGTTTGAAGCACTATTCCGGCTACTAACCAGACCAAACAGATTTTCAAGTCCATACGCTGCATAAACTCAACGCTTTCTCTCTCATGTATGGAGTGCCTAGCCCTGCCGCTGCTCTGAGTTCTGCATGAAGCACGCGCTTGCAGAGCAGAGCTGCTCGTTTATGGCTAAACATTTTGAAGCGCCTAGAAAAAGGGCAAAGCCTTTGCTTCGCCTTTGCAAGTGACCACCCTGGTCAGTGATACTGACACCAGCTGCAGCTGTTCTATCTGGTGCAAATGGAAGGAATAAGATGACATTTACTGCTCAACAAAAGATGTTCTCTTGTGACTGCGTGTTTGGGGTCTGTGATAGCCCTGCTGCCAAACACCTGCATTTATTCAGACACACGTGCTAAAGATTTATATTGTGACTCATATTTATCTTCTCAGATACCAACCACAACTAGGTAAACTAGCGAAAATTAATTGGGAAATCTGCTTCAACATTGCATGTGTAACATTTTCACACATCATTACAAGTCTAAATGAGTAACAAAAACAATTTAGCTCAATATTAGGGCAACTTTGCACTAGCAAACATATTGCAAAATGTACTGTTGGTTAATTTGGTAATTTCTTTAGTTTTGCCTTTTCTTTCCTATTTTTCATGCCAGTTATCACTTGCCTCCTTTTCTATGACTAGCTAGACTTGCCCCTTGGTTGTACTTAAAGTGGTATAATCTTATTAATTCTATCTTAGATAACAGGTAATCTATACATGTATTTTTATGAGACTTCTTCCGACTTGTTCTGTTTAGACAAACCTATCTTATCAACAGAAAAAAATAATAAAAGAATTTCCAAAGAGAGCAGCGTTGTGCTCTATACCTAGAAGAGTAGCCAGTGTGATTACCCAGCTTAATTTACCAGCTTACTTATGTTGCACGGTTTTGTTCAGTTAAGGCAATAGAGATTAAGCCCAGAAGTGAATCTACATCTTACATTATTCTTTCCTGTAAAACTGTTGGCATATGAATTAATTATGCTGTTAGTCATCCTGCCCTTCAGTTTTTGCAATTCCCATCGAGCCCTTCCATGCCAGCGACATCGCTCCTCAAACTGCGTAAGAGACTTGGCTGGGGCAGAAGCGCTGATGCAAGGAACAGCCCTTCCAGCACAGCCCAGCGTGACCTCGGAGCGGCGATGGTTACTTGCAGCACGGTGGCCCACGCAGGTGCTCGAGTACCGGCCAGCTGCACTAAAGCGAGAGGCTGAGGTTCTCACAGCAAGCAGCCACAGCCAGTTAAAGCTGTGCCGTTCGGCCCTGTTAAGAGCTACCCCAACCCAGTCGCTCCTTTCTATGGTACACTGACTGACTTGTCACCCAGAACCGCTCTTGCAGGTGAAATGGGAAATTAATTTTAACAGTTCACCTGGCTGAAAATAAGAGAAGTCTGAACACATGTAATCAAACTCAGTTGGTGTTCAAGGACAGTGGAGTTATATTGCATCACTTCTGACATTTACACATTTCCTCTTGTTTTGTTCATTGTGTTTGATAAATGACTTCCATATGTATTTTGAATTTAACGAATGCACCAGAGACTCTTTATTATCCATAGTAATTACTCTGCAGTTAAAAAAAGAAAAACACAATTCTTATTTTTTCTCTTCCAACAGACAGTAGGGAGAAGTTTACTCTGGGTACCAGCTTCTGCTGTGTTTGGTCATTTGTTTTATTAAAGAGGTTTTCTGAGAGAACAAGAATGTAAGAATTAGCGCTCTGGCTCTAATTCATGGTAGAACTAACTCCAATCCTGTCTTTAGAAATGCCCATGATGCTGTGCAAACTTCAGGGAAAAAATGCTAGAAAACAAGTACAGATTAAGTCTATTAGGCAGAAATTTTTTGCCTTCTAACAATCATGATGAATTTACAAGAAAAAGTCTGAAAACTTGTATTATATCTTATATTTTAGCCTTTCTAACATACCTGTAAAGTTCCACATTACTGTTAACAAACATTAACTTTTATTTTAAAATCTTTTTGATTATGTTTTAATAACCACTTCTCTAGTCAATGAATGCAATGGATGCATTATGTTGCGGGGGCGGGGGGAGAGAGAGAGAGAGAGAGAGAGAGAGAAACAGCATCACTAGAAAGTTTTGTAATTTTTGTTAATATTTGCCTTCATTATTTTTGAATGTGTTGCCTTTAGAGTTCGCTTCAAGTACCAAAAATTTACACCTGCCTAAGCGTAAAGGAACAGGAACATGGAAAGTCAAATGTGGTCTCTAACATTGTCATAATGTAAGACACGAAGACAAAAAATAAGGATGGAGATGAAGAGAAGGGAAATTACAAATTCCATTGCTAGAGCACTGTTTGAAACAAACAAACAAACAAAAAAACCTTTTCATCTACTACTGGTCTTCCAACACTGACTTCATTGTCGGGAATAACACTGCCAGAGGAAAATGCTTTCCAAATATTTTATTAACAGTCCAGTACTTTATTTACTAAGCAATCTTTCATAAAAGTTTGAGGACCAGGTATTTCCTTTCCATCCTGTATTTTCTAAGAATAGGGCTATGACCACTTATATATCAGTGCACAGGTTATTTTTGAAACAGCTCCTGAGGTTTAAAAGACCAAGCGCGCTCCTCTTTCAGTCACACCACTCCTCTTGTGTAGTCACATGCTACTGATGTTCACACCTGCTTCATACATCCCCACTCGTGAGTTGCATCCATAAGGAGAACCACCACATTGATATCTCTATCTTTTCCTTAAGTGTAACAAAGCTGCCAGTGTTCCAGGCAACACAGTCCAATAACAACTCCCATCAAGAAAAATGCTGTAACTCTTGCAATATTTTGGAGCATTTTCTTTGAAACTGAACCTAGGGTTGCCCAAACGAAGCACTGTACAGAGAACGTACACTGCCTGAGGTGGTGTGCTCAATTATTCAGCACACCAGTCATTTTACATCTGTATGTAATTGGGCAGCTTAAAGAGAAGCACGACCACTATGTAATTTTGGCAAAAGATTCAGCGTACTATCAGTATTTATGGTATCTTTCCATTCTTAAACATATTGATTTATATTAAAAAAGACCTTAGGGTTCACCCACATCATTTAAATAGGACTTTCATGGCAGCGATGCAGACTCTGCGAGGTCAGCTGAAGCTTACCCAAGCAGTTGTTACAGCGCTAGCGTGGGAACGCCTGTCAAAACAAGCTCTCAGGTAGCATATGAAAACCCTCCCTTCGCCCTCCCCAGGGCCATGCTTCATTCCTTCTAAGAACCATTTGGAGATATACTGGAGACGTAACAGAGAGAGAATATTTAATAGCTGCTTCACATACATTGGCTTTTTTTTTTGCACTTACCCTTTCCAAATATCTACAGAGTAGCCATGCAGAGACTAAACTTCAATTATCAAATCCAAGTATCTTGAACTGGATCAAATAAGAAAAGACGCAAGACAGAGTGTACCCTTAGACTTCTCCATTAAAAATTAATTTTTACACAGGATTTTAGCATCCAAGGAATACACAGCCACATACAGAAATTTCATGTGTGCAGTGCAAATATTCAACCTAGGAGAAACAACTACTTAATATAAGAAAACTAACGAGAATTTGGTACTTATTTAGCCTTAATCCTCTTCACTCAACATGCCAGCTAGCATGCCAGGTACGGGGTTAGGTTTTGACATAATAATACCCAACTACATGGAATTTAACTAGCTTAGATTGGACCTAAAAGAATTATCTTACAAAGGCATTGGCAAAGCCAATTCATCACTGACATAAACCAAATTTGTACAAGTAACCTCTGGGCTCTTAATCTAGATTTATGATTTTATGTTAAAATTCTGTAAACCAGCTATGATCATTTGAGTGTTTGGATTAAAGTCAGCTATGTGGGAAATAATATAATTCTGTCAACTTAATGAATTCACGTCCACCTTGCAGTAAACCTAAATCTGACTCACAGTAAGTAGTTAGAACTTGAATCAGGATGCATAGCATGTGGTACACTTTCAGCTGTATTTTGGAAAACCTAATGACTCAGTTAGTTTCTCCTCTGATTTCTTTCATCCCTTGAATGTTTTCTTGGATTGCTCACAGAAGCAGAATTTATACATCCATTCAACAGAACACTGAGGGTGTTGGCCATTTGGTTTTACAGTCATTTTATTTAGAAGGCACAGCCCACTGCCCAGCACACCTCATAAACGAGCTTGCTCTTAACAATCCAAATATGTGGCATCTGCTGCCCAAACTGCATCATGGAGCTTTTCATCTGTGTACATCTACCTCTACTCTGTTGCAACAGCTGCTCACACTGAGATTTGTCTTCTCAACATTGTTTTATTTCCTACAATAATCTAAACCAATTAGAAAATGAAAGTGGCATAAAATAAAATACTGTTTATTTATTTATTTTAAGCTGAGCACATAAAATCAGAACACTCCTTGCAAAAGCAGTGGTTTACTGCATGCAATTTAAGATGCTGCCTTTCACCATCAGTGCTTAAGGAGCTGAGGCAATAGCTACGGGAACAGTTCTCCCTCCAAACAACACTGCCACGTCCACAATCAGAGGCATCTAGCAGGGAAGTTTCTCAGTTGCAGAGTTTTTCACAGTGCACTCTCCATCCCTTGCATAAGGCATTTGTAATTCTCAGTCTGCCAGTGAGCCAATCTGCCAGCATTCTAGGCAAACTGAAAAGCCCAGGCACTTAAAGGAAGGATAAGTGGGAGACTAAAGGATTGATCTTCATCTACTTTGTCACTAATTGGCTGCTGTGAAGAGTGAAGGGTGTTCTATGCCAAAGCTGATTATACTTTACACTGATTGTGACAACTACATAAAAGCTACGAACTCATCTTATAAAGGTGAGTTCTGTGAACAATCAAAACCACATTATATTTGAATTACTGAATTTTTAGAGTTCTAAGGATCACAGATATATATTTAAAAAGAAATTAAAGACCTTAAAATAATATGCTTTCTAGCACTCAAAGTACTATGTTTCCTGACCCAAAGATCAGAGGATACGTGACCAAAACACACATGTGGTCCAGCATTTAATACCATCTCTGTGTGGCTTCAAATACAAAACATAAACAGAAAATCCACATATATTGGGAAGAGGAACGTGACATCTTCAAAAAAAATATTACCAGCTGCCTGAATGTTTTATTATTTTGCATGCACAATGATCAGAAGTGTATAACAAATTTAATTCATTACCTCATACAACCAGCAATAAGATATTGCTACGAATTATGTGTATGTAGAAATCACAAACATTATTGATGATGCATAATTTTAGGTAGAACTTTAATTTTAAGCAACATGCAAATGTCTTCCTTGTGTAAACATTAACAAAATGGCTAATAAATTAATACATTATAGTAAATGGGACAGGTGGGCCATTTACAAAGGCTCAAGCATGAAAATCAGGGAAGATTTACTAGAAAAAGTAATGACAAAGTTATGCGTAGAATACCTATTTTTGCAAGATTGTTAAGGTGAGATAACAAACAATCATCAAGAAAAGGCAAGAAGAGGAGAACCTTTTACTTCTGAAGATGACAACAGTATCTAGTGTCACTGGACAAAAGCAGACATTACAAAACCAGTTCAAAGCCAGCCCTTTCTGAACACTCCACTAAAGTGGCAACCAGATGAAACTGCTTACTAACTAATAGACTGGATTGTTATTTTATTCTTAAAAAAAAAAAAACACACCTCAAGTAACTATTTGAATGCTAACTGGGCTTCAGCTTTTGTAACGGACCCTTCGGCTGAATTGCTGAAATGGCTTGTTGAATCTGTGTGTCAATTCACATCCCAAGGCCATCATCTCACAGACTGAGTGCATAACTAAAAATACAGTGTCTCACACGTAGGGGAAAAGGGACTATCTGAACAGATTATTGCTTACAAAGATGACACATAGCACTCATGCATACCAAAACTCTGAACCTAACCTGATCTCTAAACCACGACAGCCTGATGCATGGTAATTCAGTACCATCTAGAGAAAGAAGCCCACCCCAGGCCATGGAAATGAGGTCTGCAATTGTCTGGCTCCATCTTTATAATGTCACCAAGATAAATCCCTGGTTAGTAAGAATCACACACTCAATGCAGCTGGAATTCAGGTCCATGCTATTATGTCACCTGTTGTATTAATAACAGGACATGGGCTGAAGTGCTGAACCTCCAGCAATGAAAGCCAGAGCAATTACAGTGCGAGTCAGATGGCTGAGAATCACTAACCAGAGCTGTTGGAACTCCAGTGCAGTTAAGAGTACACAGCCAGGGTTTGCACGTAGCCTCCAGCTTCCGGTGGAAAAAAAAGTGTAATAAAAATGTAAGTATTTCTTCAGCTCCATTTAGCAGTCACCTGGTATGTAAACAACATATACAGGTATTTAGTAGTTATAACTGACTAAAAAAAAAATAGAAAAAGGCAATTTCTGCAAGCTTTCCGATGACCTTGTCACCACCTAAAATATACTAAGTATGACAAAAACTAGTAAAAGACCAGAAAAGTAACATTCTCCTGCTTATAGAGCCACAAAAGAAATCAAGTTATATTTCCTCTCAGTAAGCTTTGCTTCAGACACCCTCATTTCAGATTTGCTCAAGATCACCCTTATATTTATCTCAAGCACTGACAAATTCAAACTGTTCTGAAAAAAACTGAGGGGGTGAATGTTAAAGTCTGCAGACATATCTGTTTTAGGTTTCACAGCGTTCAACCTTAGCAGCTCCCACTAATCGTATGTAATAGAGCTGGAAACAAAGACAGCCTCTAAAAAAGGCTTTATGGGACAAATGCATTAACTTCCCCTCAGAAATCAGGAGGGATTAGGTCTTCCATTCATTTTGCCAATAAACTCCCAACTCCTCATTATTTGAGCAAGGAAGTGTGATACAGAGCCTGCCTTACTGTGGTCCACGTGAGAAAGCCATCATTGGGACAGGAAGGACAAGACACCTCTGACAATCTCTGACGGATATCCAAGGGTCGTATCAATCACAGATACAATATCTTTTGTCAACTTTACAATCCTGGATGAAAATCTTGCAATTGTCTAAATTACCAGTAGCCACGGACTTAAAAATCAAGAATCCTTCGAAGCAGTCAACAGTCCAGTGTCTGCAAAGGAGCTGGCAATTTCTACCAACAAAGCACTCGGTTCTTTCCTGCACTATGAACTATAGTTCTCAAAAGTGACCAGACTGGAAAGAGCTCTCATTTGCTCTGTGTAGTGCCTGGCTTTGTTAATCACGCAGTTTGCCTGCAACTAATGTACTACTTGCAAAATAACCAACAGTGACATGAACTCATCTCAAAAACTGAGCAAGGTAGTTAAGATTGCTAACTGGGGCACCTACTTCTAATGACACAAATACACTGATCCAAGTACCACAGATACAAGAGAGAGAGAGAAGAGAAGGATTAACGATTGTGGAATTTCCACCTCAAAAATAAAGTCGTCGTGTCTTTTTGTCTGGCTTTCACGTGACAAAATCATAGTGTTAAAATCAAGTTTGACGATCAGATATTGAGAAGAGGGGGGCTGCCATTTACTTGAACTGTATGCAATATGCAGGACAATTATAAACAAGCTGCTGTGGCATCTTCAGTATAAATGCCAAGCAAACAAAATTAACACCACAAAACTGTAGCAGTTGGGAGTGGTAGAGTTTTTCTCCAACGCCAGAAAGAACATGGGACACTGAAGGGGCAATGAGGTCATATTCCTTATACCAGAATGTGCACTGGAAGAAAAAACAAAATCAGAAAAACAGCTCGATAAAAATCCCGGAATGCCTAAACAAATTAGAAAGGCTTTTGTGTGGCTGAATTAACACTTAGACAAAAGCTGTCCCAGTAGAGATACTCTACAGAAACTTTAACAGAGGCTTACGATGTTAGGATATGACACACCCACAAGAATCATTTGAGAACTTGAGTGCTGCTCAGCACTGTCCTTTGTTTTCTAACAGTTGTTCCTTACACTAAGATCAGTCTAAAATCACTTGGCACCACCCCCTGGTTTCACAGATTTCAAATACCTGCAAAACAACTTCCTGCAGCCATAGACCCAATGACGTTAGCTTTACATAGTGTAACTGGTCAGATGGAAACACCATATATATAACTAAGTATCAAAATGAATAAAGCTCCTGAGGGGAGTTGTCCGAAGGAGAGGAATTCTAGATTTGACCTATCTGGAGCCATACTGACCTGTACTTCTCATCTCAAAGGTAAATGGTCTGCCATGCTCCACTGAGAGGTGACCTGAAAAGTGACAGATGGGCATCAGAGGCAAGCTGGACTTTCTGTAACAGCATCAAGTAAATCTCATTTGGTCCAAGACTTCAAATTGTTTTTTAAGCCTGACATTGATTTTTATGAAGTCTTTGCATTCCATACCAGTGGTCAACAGTATGTGCACAACTGTGGCTTTTATTGTGTGACTTCCTCAGTTTCTAAACCCTGATGACCACTAGACACAGTTTTCACACACTTGCCATATGAGGCCTTTGTGACAGTGAAAAAGACCAATGTTTTGATCTTTGATTGACATGAAAAAGTTTCAAACCAAAATATAGCTTCCTTTACTTTGAGGAGCTGGTAAAAAAGCATTCAGGTTCATAATGGCCAGGGATCTCACTGTTTGGAGTTACATTAGCTTATTTGTCCTCATTTACTCTCCTGGCCACGCAGATTACATGTAACTCCTGGAGACAATCTGGAACTTTTCCATTTTTAAACCTGTCCTCCTTTTACCTCTGACATGAATTCATGATTGTTTATTTGTCTTCCTAAAGATACTGGAGCCTACAAGTGTGCTGTAATAAAGGTGACCATGTACCCCAGGAAGACAGAAGAATTTTGTTTTCTTCAAGAGGTATTTGCCTGAGTGCTATGGATGCCTGACAGCTTTTTATGTGCAGTGTGACTTGAAGCCTATTACCAGCGCAGACATGCTCCTGCTCATTCATAAAGGGGGTCTGGAACTCTTTGATGGCAATACTGGCTACCATGCTTAGGATTTGTTTTCTGTGTGCACTGCAGTGCAACTGGAAAATGGCAGTGTTATGCTTAATTTCTGTATTAAATGAATTTATCATCCCCCTCCCCAGCCTAAAATATGCTTTACTCCTAGTCCCTAACTGCCATCCTGGGAAAAAAAACATGTATGGTAAATTATGTTGGGAAAATGTATTTAAATGGCTGCCAAAAGTGCACAATTTTAAAATAGTAAGAGCAAGAGCAAAGTACTGTGGCGTTTGGTAAGAAAAAAAAATTCACTCCAAAAAGCTCTTTTTTCATACACACAATAATTTGCCCAAAGAAATAACGCTGGTCTTGTTTATGGGATGATATGGATCTCTTCTGAACACTGGCACAAAAATTATGATTAACTGACATGGAACATAATTTAGCTCGAGTTCTCTTGATTAAGCACCCATTGGCAACTTCTCCTTAACTGTAAGGAATAACAATTAACTTCAGATGGAAATATGAAATCTAAATGACAGTTGCTAAACCTAAAAACAGCAAAGAAGAGTCTGTTATAACAAGATATATTCAACTTACATACATGGCACCTTTAATTTAAAAGCATGGGCTCATTAGGAATGGCAGAGATGTGGCTAGATCATTAAGTTAAACATTTCTATATTCATCAAACTTGATCACGAGCCGCATGAGATTGTACCTTGTTTTCTCTCAAAGTTTCTATATGGGAAATCTTAAGCAGCTTCTCAGTTATATATACATCTCTCCTACAGACCCAGCTTACTTCACATTCCACTGGGCCATCCCAAACCTTCCAAAAAATCACTCATCTCCTGGAGGTGTGACCAGGAATGGTGCTTGAAACTGGAACAGAGTAACACCTGATGAAGAAAGTAGCTTGGCAAGTAGGCCTGTAGTTCAACATATGCCTGCCTCTCGAAACTACAACTGGCTTTCTATTTGCAGTACGGAAGGTACAATTCACTTACGGCGTATGGACTAGTGAGAGAGAGATGCCAATATACGTATACACTGACAGAAAACAATTAAGACAAAGCAGTCACTGTTAAGTTGAAACTCCCTGCAAAACATCTTTTAATTAGGAAACTCTTATNTTTTACTCAACAGACATAACTTAAATCGAAAGTTTCCTGGACACGTTTCCTCCCTGTACTCCCTGTAAACTCCTCCAGAAATTCAGATCTAAGCAAATCACACTCAAAGAGACAGATGTTATCTTCCAGGATGCCCTGACCTAGCTCAAAGAGCCCAACCCTCACCCTTGCGAGCACACCATCTTTCTCTCTTTCATGAAGGTTGAAGTTTAACTATATTCAGATGTACCTGTTTCATCTCAGGAGGCACATCTGACATTCACAACTCTCCCAAACCTCCTGCTGCTGTGCTGCACAGCAGGATTAGTTCTATAGTCACCACCAGGACAGCACAGCTGAGAAAACTTCCCTTAGCATAATGAGCTGGCCTATAGTCCCATCACATTCCTTCTTCACAGGAGACATTAAGCAGTGAATTACCTTGAAGAGTTACTAGCATAGCTACATCAGGGTATCACCTTTCTACATTTGCTGCTTTATCTGCATGGCAGTGTCTAGCTGCAGCCTACATTTCTACAAAAGCAATTCGAGAAGTACATTGAATGTACCAAATGGTTAAGTGGGTACTGCAGAGAATGAGATTTGCATACATAATCAAATTATTTGGAATTCAAGTGTTACCATATTTTATCTATTAAAACTTCAACATAGTGATACCATTAAAACGGTCTGCATTATGCACATAGCAAAAAGGAAAAAGTATTACTTGTCTCCTGTGTGAGATAGTCCCGCATCATTGGATGGTATTCAAACATATGCCAGCATAACCTTAGAAGGAGAAAGAATGGGAACACTCAAGTCAGATGTCCAAGTCAGCCACTGTTTTGAGTTTCTTAATGTTCCACCTGTCTGATGACCAAGCCCACTGTATTTAGTAACAACAAGAGAGAGGTTTGAAAAGTATTCTCTTCATCTGGTGGAGATTACAATACAGAAAACACATGTTACGTATTTACTTTAAAATACACAAAACAGGAGAGCAGTTCCCAGGATTCCCTATATCTTACTGAACTATGCTGTAATCTGCCCGTCATCCTTTCCTATCCCTTCTCCCCATATAAATCTTGCTTTTTTTTTTATTGAAACAATATTGCAGCTTGTTTCCTGAACAACAAAAGGAAACATACATAGGAAAATGTGCATAAATGAGCATCAGGTAAGAAGTGATTAAGCAGATCCAAAGCCCCAAACCAAAAGAATCAGGTGGGAGTCATGCCACACATGTAAGGTATCTGCTGAATGACAAGCATGAACACGAGACAGAAAACCAGTCTGATTTTTAGAAGTGAAAGGACCCTGCCTTCTGTCACAGTTCAGGGAGAGCTGCAGACACCAGCATCTCTTTAATATTCCATAGAACGATAGTGTAGAGCACCGGAGTGATGGAAAATACGGTTCTGTTTGTGGGCTGATCCTGCTCGGGAGGGTTGTTGCAGGTAATAGAACAAATCTATCTTACCTCAAGACAGGAATTATTTCAATAGTTCTGTCTAGAGCGTGTAGAGAGCGCAGCAATAAAAAAAATACATATACAAAAAAAATCACAAACTCCATCTCATCAATTCATCAATGGACTTCACATAAATAAGGACTCATTCTTCAGTTTGTACTAGTTGACTTAAGACTGAGCTTTTAAGTCTTGGACTTCTTTCAGCTGGGGAGTTGCATGGCACACCTCCTGTCCCAAACCACTCTTCCTGCTTAAAAACTCATTAAAATTTTATTCTGAGATCAAATCCTCACATTTTGAATCCAACTGTTCCAGACATGCTTTGAAGATATGCCTTTGATGGGTTTGGGGCTGCTTCTCAGTCTTCATTCTTCTAATGCTGAGTGACTCAGACTTTACCGCATGAGGATGTCCTTTAACATTCACATTGTTGTGGCAGTGCTCCATGTTTCAGAGCACCCATTTCACCACAAGCATTGCTCCATTTCAAATAACTTCCATTTCAAATCAGTCCATGAGATTTCACTATTCACTGTAGTGAATACTATACGGTCAACTCACATTTAGTCAGAATATACCATTTCAGCAGGTTACAGAGGAAATGGAATGAACTGAAAATCCCCAGTAACGATGGCAGCTGATAGATAAAGAACCAGTATGTTCACAGGGCCCTATTTAAACCCATTTTCCAGCGCATCACAGCAGGGAAGAATTTATAAGACAGACTAGATTTTTCCAAAAGCATATCAATAATTTATGAGTTCAAGTTCTAATGGAAAGCAGGCGGGACATGTACTACAAATGGCTCCAGCCCTAGAAAATATAAATACTTACTGAATATACCCTGTTGGGTAACCACAGAAAATTCTTCTTAAGAAGACGCAAGATCCAGAAATGGTAAGTTTTTCTGGCAGAGCAATAACCCTAGTATGGTAAATTGCATCATCTTAAGCGGCACCCAGAAAAAAATGGTGGAAGCACATATTATGTTAGAAACATAGTAATTCAGACCTTCTTGCATTGCTTCTTTTTACTGTAGAAAAAAACAAAACAAAACAAAAAAACCAACTAGCCCATGTGAGAATATCTTGGAAAAACACAGCAGCAGTGCAGAAATGCTCGCATGCAGAGATACAATCAAAGACAGGTTTTCAGATGTGCATCATGCTGAATATGAAAGAAATACATTGAAACTCACTGTAACCAGTATTTCCAAACTTAGAAATTTTGTTTTCAGTACTTCTGGGCAATCAGCTTTCAGTGACTTCAAGCATACCTCTGCCCATCTACCGCTTCTTCAGATGTTAGCTTGTCTTTCTGTGTCCTGTATTTATTATACAGAGCCCTTGCAGAATTTTGCAAGAGCTAGAATGGAGAAAGGCTTCTTCTGGCAAGAACAAAATATTAGCATTTCAGAACAAAACATGACAATGACTGTGTTTCCAAAAGTGTACAAGCTTCCATTTGCCTCAATCTTGTATCTTCTTTTGATTATCATTAGCGAAAAGTATTAGAATTTAAAAGGGAAATGTGCCAGGAGCTCCTTTTAACACAGTATTTTTAAGTTATTACTGATAGATCATCTGATGAGCCCCAGGGAAGTCATGACTTCACAGCAGGGTATTAATGCAGTTTTCCATTAAAGCAGATTCATACAAACAAAGCAGGTCACAGCTTAACAAAATGAATGGTACAATTACATTTGTAACCAAAGCATATGTTGTGACTGACATTTTCTGTATGTATTTTTTCAGCTGCAATAAATGCAGTAAACATTTTCATTAATTTTTTTTTTTTTTTAACAAAACCTATTCATAGAAAGCCAGTGGTGTCATCTCCTCAGACATTTTCTTATTTAATCAGGATGTTCTTGTACCAGCAACTGAACTCTTTAAATTTAGTAAATGGTCCAGCGAGGTAAACTTAAAACTTCAGAGCTTCCAAAAGAACTTCAGAACTTTACAAGTTTCAAACGTTCTAAGTCTTCTGAGTCTCAGCTGTGATCATGTGTGGAACAAACATAGCTCAAAGAGGAACAACAACACTGAATTGCATCTGTTCTTGAGCCTTTCAGACAAATATCTCTTCTCATTGCTTTCTAAGCTTTCTGTGCATCTCAGCTCAAGAAAGCACCTGAAATTCAATTGTTTATTTTATTAGAACTGCATACAGAAGACTAATTATTGCTGTGTTGGAAAACCTTACTGTGCTCCTCCACCACAAGATGAGAAGAAAATTTAAAACAAAATATCACTGTTAATACCTTTTAAGTAACTTACGCTGGAAACACAGAATTCACCCTAACAAAGCTATGAAAATCTTAAATGGATAGCAGTCAATTCAAATTTCTAATCTCCTAAAATGCTGCAAGCAGAAATGGCTAATTTTTAAATCCCAAAACAATTTAGATTATTCTCTCTAATCACTATTAAATCATATGAAAGATTAAACTTTTTTGTTTTAATCATTATTAGCAAGAACATCTGAGAAATTTTATCCTTTAATCTCCACATAACTGAAGCATTACGACCACTATCCCAGCAGTGATTTTGCTATAACTGTCATAGGCTTGATTCTGTCCAACTTTAAATATGCTGGCAATAGGAAAGCTGTAGCCAACGTCACCAGTATCACAGAATGTTTCAATGTCTGTGTGAACTCTAGCAAGGTTTCNAGGTCTTGTCTTACATGGTTCTACCTAGCTGATCTTATAAAATACATATATAGCACCGTTCCATTTATAATTCCAGCAGAATCTACTACCTTTAACACTGTCAGCTTCTTAAGAAACCAATATCCACATCAGACAAAGTTTAAAAAAAAATAAGTAAAATCTTAACAGAAAAGGTAAATAACTTTTCTTTATCACCACCATCCCACACCAGCTAAGATGATCACCTAAGATATCTACGGTTAAGCTATCCAAGACACAGCAGGGTATTCCAAAGGTGTTTCACAGAATATGATAGATAAAAATCGGGAAAAGGTAGGCAGGACTATTTACAAACATTCATGTGAATTTTATTTTTGCTCAGTCATCTCTGTTGGAGCAGAAATTATTTACATAAAAGAAGTGAATTCTTATCTTAACCAAAAATAACCAAAAATTAATAATCAGGGCACTAGCACATATGAGGACCAATAAATTTTGTCTCAGTTGAAAACAGATGTGACTTAACGTTAGAGCATCCAGTCAGTAAGAAACCATGAATAATGTCACATGGCATATCACACAGTTTGAACCGATCTTCCCAAACATAAAATAACAACTGTAAATGATTCATAAGTAAATACAATATTTTTACCTAAAATTGTCAAGAAACGCTTGAATGAAATATAGAAGAAAACGATGATCAAATTATAAACCGTAAATGGAAACAGCTGAAATTTCTCAATGTAAAAAAAAGTTGATTTATGCTACAGTTGAGATGAAAAAATGCATAGGGCAAGGCTGGCTCAACGTAAATACACGTCAGACAAAGACTGCACTAGCTTCTGGAGATGGTCAAGCTCAGATGAACATTAAGATGCTGTACATTCATTTTTGTTTTCTTACTAAGCTAAACACCCCCGTAAAACACAGAGCCTGACAAGCTGAGGCAGAAACAGGAATGGTACAACTCAGAAGTATTGTTCCATAAAACAGCAAATGTGAACTATGTCGTTCAAGTGAGAGAAGCACTTTACAGTACTGGGTACCCGAAAAACCAAACAGACACCACGCAAGTGCACTGCCTGTGCTGAAAGACTAAGACGGCTCTTTCCCCCCCATGGGCTTCCCCTTGGTTTTATTACTCCAGCAGTGAATTTGGTTCCATTGCGAACAAATCCACAAACGAGCTATCCTCTCCCTGCAGTCTGGGAGAGCTTGCATAAGCCTTCCCCCAGGGCCAATGTGGGTATCTGCTAGCAGACTCTTTCAACATTTGTGCTTGCTTGGGATCTCCCCTGAAAGAGAGGAGTGCTAGAGACACACACCATCCTTGTAACAAAGAAAGGAGGGAAGACAAGCTAGAAAAAAAATTTTGAAACTGTAGAAAGATTCAGAATGCTGCAAAAGCATATGCAGAGAAACAAAGTAAAACAAGCTAGCCATGCACTGAGTGGGGACTTGCATTACTGTGTAACCGCTACTTTACCCCACTCGCTCATGAGTTACAAAGAGCTCTGAGAGAAATACTTCTTAAAATATGACAATATGGAAAAGAATTATATTAGTTCTGAGCATTTCTGAATATTTTTCAAGAAAAGTTTCTCTGAAATCAAGCTCAAATCATAATTATAACCAGACAACCTTATAAGGCGTATGAAAACATATAGAAGTTACATTAATACATTATTGCACTTCATGAGAATTTTCGCAAAATAAATACTTCATGTCTGAGGACCGGAAATTTTAGAATGGACGTCATAATTTTCGCATAAAGACATGGATACAAGTGCATTTTCTAAATCTTCACGTATTATGAGAAGTAAGAACCTCATGCACCCAAAGTAGGTAAGTGCTATTATGCCCTATAAAATGCCCTATGTCTGAGTTTGCTCTTACTAACATCTAGTTTTCTCCATCCACAGGACCTCTGCTTGGCAAAGGCAGACACAGCGTGTACCATCATTATCACCACCAGCAAAGAAACTGAAACAGTTAAGTTATATTTCTCCACGTCTGCACCGTACGCCTGTGGCAGCCCACAAAATAATACAAAAGCGTCTGCACAACTGTGTGCATGCATCTACCAGCTTGGAGCAATTCCAGACACCAAACTCAAGGGACAACGCAGGGGCTGCGGCAGAACTGGGCTCAGAACTTTCCCCGAGCTCCTCCACCACAGCTACAAATCACCCTGGAGTTACCGCAGCTTTCTCATGGCATAAAGCTGAAAGGCGTCCTTCCTTCACCAGCTCGCTGCTTCCTCTTGCGCGTGCTGTACCCAGTCTCCTTCATCATCACATACAGCACTTCATATTTGCTACTTGCTGTTTCTTTTTGGATAGGAAGGGAATATATTTAGCTGGTCAACAAACCAGAAGTCGTCTTTAATTTTAACATGGCATTCCCTGGGGGCTATCTCATTGAATGAGAGAGAATAACACACTTCTGGAATGGGCTCGGTGCTTCAGCCAGATTCTCTATTCTCACTTCCGCCTGAGTCACTCCCTGATCCCCCAGGCTTCTACACAGCTGGGTGTCAGATTATTTTGGCTGGGAGTTCTACTTGCACAGTTGGTACCACCTGCTATAAATTCTTCAGTCCTTGTTATCTCTGCAGCAGCTCTTGGCCTTTCAAAAGCTAATTCCGTGAAGAAAGAGGAAAGGACAGTTTGTGCTTGATGTTTAAACAGCAATTTTGTTTTCCAGAAACTCTTCAGATTAATAGTTTTGATTATATTTTAAGAAGTCACAGCATGACACAATGAACTATCAACTCCTACTGCTGTTATCAGTTAAAGAAAGCCAAACTCTATGCTGTTAGGTTGGGCAACCAGTGGTATAAATCCAATGTCATGCCAAAAACCGCAATGGAACTGCTTTACCTGCAGGTAACAAAGCTACTCTGAAGCTGTGTAAATAAGAGAATAAAAGTTCATCATACCTCTCTGTATAAAGAACAAGACACTAGACACAAGGCAGACTGTAATACATTTCTGCTTATAACAGTCAGCATTTTTAGAAACACGTTTATGTTTTTAGCACTGAGGATGCCATCAGTCAAGTAATGAGGGAAGTAATAGAAAGAGCAGTCATAGTAGTCATAGGAACGGCTGAATTTATATTCTTAAACAAGACTTACTCAAACTCACTGTAGCTGCAAGACCTGAATATTACACGAGACTGAACAAATTTAACATCTATGAGTGCATTCAGATTGCTACAGTGAGGAGACAAGCGTGTGGACCCAAACTACCCTGAGAGATACTGGTATACTTTGCAGTTAAAAGAAAATCTGAATTCAAGCCTAGATCCAAATTTCACCAGTTAAACCCACTGCTAATCTAAAAACAGATCTGAACAGCTCAAATTTAAAGAAAGTTCTACACTCACTTGGCTGTACAGGTAAGCGGACTCATTTTTATTACTGCATGGTATTTACAGGGTAATCATTGAATAAAGAAGATATTATGTTTTGGGCATCTTTAACCTGTTAAAAAAAAAAACAAAAAACAAAAAAAAAACAATAGCAGCATTGTGCTATTGTGAGAAAACTGACCATTTGTGTCCTGCCTTCCATTCCTCCACCTCTGCCTTGTCCAAGATAAAAGTTTAACCAGAGCACCTGGTTAAACTAAGAGGTGGAGCAGGGAGAGGAAGGTATTTTTTGGTTATATGTAGTTTGCCCTTTCTCTGTGAAAAGTAAACAACAAAAAAAGTTAGCATCTTTCCCCAGTTATGAGTAAGAATAAACCAGTACTTCATAATTAAATAACACGGCATTTAACAGATACCATTTGATCTCCCCAAAAGATGTAATGCCTCAGAATCTTATAAATGCCAAACAGGTAGAATTAAGGAAAGCAGATAATACTTCATGATTTTTTTAAAATACAATTACATATTCTTGGATCAGAAAGTAGTACTAGTCATACATACCTACAATATGATGCACATATAACGCCTGGTTGCTGTGTATTTTAAAATTCATGTTATTAAATATGCAAATGTAAATTCTCAGAGAAAACACACATCATATGGTTTAAACCAGCCATGTGCTACCAAGATAGATTTTGAAAAATCTATCTCTGCATTAAAATCATAAAACCCTTGAAACTTCTTCTTCTCTGCAAAACAGGCATTTTTCTACTCCTTATTTCTCAGTCTTATGTGTATTTAGAAACACCCCAGTTCGAAATCTTTCCCTGCCTAAATAAGTGGTGTCTTTAAAACTTCTTAAGGAATTTAATAGGTCTGGAAACTCTTAGTAGGCTACTAAATCCCTCTGTAAATCCTAGTAAATTCTCAGACTGCCCATTCTCACAGGGATACATGGCCTAATTACAAACCCATTAAACACTGAGTTCAAGGGTCTGCTTTAACCCTGAATTTATTTGATGTGCCTTACACTAATAGCTTCAGTGAAACAGAGAAGAATATTTAAAAAAAAAGAAAAGAAAAGAAAAGGACAAATCCAATAGGAAAATAAAGTGAAAACAGGGTCAGAGAGCAGGAAAACTAAAAACATGAGAAAAGTAAATGGAAATTGAAAACACTAAGTAGTAAGGGAATGAACATTTTCAGATACACGGGAAGACTTTCAGCTAAAGAAAGAAAAAAAAGAATACCACGTGCATTGTGTAAGCTATTTTTAGCCAAGTACACCAAGGAAAAATCTTAAGATGTTGATGTCATGCTACCCCTCCACACACCAGTGATACGGGACCAGTTCTTTGTCTCTGCACTTACGTTTCCCAAAGATAGGATGCTTCATCAGGGGCCAGACCTGTCACAGTAAGTGAAGAGCTATCACTACAGAACTCCACCAGAGGCATGATGATGCCTTTTAAGCTGAATGTGGTGCAGATATTTGCTTCCACTGTATGTGCTTAATGTACGCTCAGACATCTGCAACTGTGCTTTATGCAGCTAAATACCACACACAAGTACCTAATTAAATGGCCAGATTTTTCAGGGCCCAAAGATATCCTAGGTCTTGATCTCATGGTTAAAGTTACTAGCTTTGCCACAGGCTTCACTGAAGGTAGCACAAGTCCTCACTGACTTTCTGACTCACGCATACCAAAGTTTTGCCCCTTCATATTTCAAGGCACTCCACAGAAACTACTGTATACCGCACAGAAATAGAAAAACTAGTCGTCTTATTATTTGATGTGACCCAAGAAGGATGGTTTGGAACAGGACAAATCTCACTGTGTTCTGACAGTCCACAGTCAGGGGGTTTTCTTCTCCCCGTTTTCTATACAGTACTTGTGTTATGCAAGCCTTGTACTTTGGCATTTGGGATTAAGAAAAGACCAAAAAGAGACATTTAAGTAACGGACTTTGTTCAAATTATCTCATTGTCCAGGGACGTGGAGCCAGCTAATCTGTGACACTGAAACAGAACTTATTTTTCTTGCAGACTATTTGCTTATGTCATTTGGATGGGGAAAAGAAACTTCAATCTAGGGTGCAAGCAGCAAGATAGAAAGAAGAAAACTGAGTATTAATTTACTGCCATGCCAGGCAAGGTGCAGGTACTTACTGTTTTCCCAAGCTGTGACAGATTGTCTTCCAGTGACCTAGGCATTACTTATGAATATTTTTAATCTGTCATCCGAAATTTAGACACTTCTTTCCTCTCATTTTGAATACCTTCCAGCCTTAATAATCTTCTTGATTGTAACTGTACTCAACACTCAGAGCAAACATGGCCTTCAGTGTTTAGTATGTTTATTAGGTTTGTAGTATGTCAATGGCTCATTGTTTTAACGTAATATGACAATGAAAAGAATTACACCCTTTGGCATGGTGTAACCTGATTAGTAGCTGTACCAGTCTGACATTTTTCCAACTTACTGAGAAAAAACATACTTTAGGATCTGTTCTTCAGAGAGTTCATCTCTCCTGATAAAAGGCTCCTCATCTATCAACAATCTAATGTGGTCAACACACAACACAGATGTGCAGTCCTTCAACAGAATGCCATCTTACATATAACTCCCACCAGCTTGCCAGGCATGCAGTACTCAAGCATCCATGTTAAAAGGGTTCATTTAAGACTTCACACACTATCACTCACAATTTCTGACACTAAATGCAAGGCCAATTATTGCCCTGCAGCTTCAGACCACTCTCAGAATCTGTTCAGTTCCTGGGTATTATGAAAAAATTTGTCTGTCTTTCCCAAGTACTTCAGGTAAGTTTTCTTCACCTGTCAGTGCTTTTATACCTTGGTTCTGAAACAGAACAGTTTCAGCCAGCACCAAGCCAGCACTTGGGTAAGATACTCTTATGAGTACAGTTATCACAACAGGGACATCTCAGCAGGCACATACATTTACAGAATTTAGCAGGGCTTGTAGAATACACTCAGCCTGAACCTTGGAGGAATCCAGAACAGCCCTCTGTTTTCTTTTTCAGTGGAAGTACTTATTTGAACACATCAGCTCCAATTCACGTACCCTCTATCAACAGGACAGGACCTTTGGTAAGCTCACTCCATGGCTTCCAGTCTAAAGCCTGAAAAAGGCTGGTCAAATAACACTTCTTAGGTGGCGAAGTCACCTGCGAACTACGGAAAAGATAAAGGAAAAAAAAAACAAAAAACCTGTGTTCCTGTATTTTGTGGGCTGAATTTTAATTATCTTGTACAGACACACCAGGCATTACAATTCAGCTTCAAACAGCACCACGATCCAATATACTATTAGCCTTGATCTCGTTATTTAGTAGAAGCTAGCTTCCATCATTTAGCCTGGAGAAATACAAAGCAAGCACATGTTTTTCAAGTCCTTAATTCAAAATATTCTCCACCATGGTGGTCTCCACATATCTCCCTGTCTGTGGTTCACTCTTTGGCCAGTAACTGGTACTGACTCCCTGCCATTTCTGTGAGAAACAAACCCCAAAGCACGCCCCGCGCCGTCCCCTGACCCGCGCCGCACAGGACCCATCCCTTGGCACCTGGCTCTGCTTCCCTACCACAAGGCTCTCGGGCAACATCCAGCTCTGCAGGAAAGGCAAATAGGAAATTACCAGCCCTAAGGCCTAGGAATAATAAAGACGATGTAAATTCTAACAAAACAAAAAAAAAAGTTTAAGCTTTTGAGATGGCATGAGCAGCTAACTTCTCCAAAACACAAATGCTTATGTTTAAACATGAAATACGTTCTCCTGAAGGAGTACGAATGTGTAAGCACGGTGGGCTGTTTCCCCAGCTGTGACGACTACCCGCAACGACTAACCCCCGAGGCACTGTTCGCCACAGCCCCACGACCAGCCCACATTCAAGGGCACCCCGAGGCGGAGCAGGGCTCCGACCGAGCCCGCGCTGGCCTGAGCAGCCCCGCCGAGGGGTGAGCCGCAGGCCCCCGCTCCCTTACCGGGCGCCACGCCACGCCGAGGCCAGGGCCCTGCTCCAAATGGGGAAAACAGCCACAGACAGCACCGAGTCTCGCTGCGAGCGCCCCGTCCTCGGCGGCGCCGCCTCAGGCGCCTCAGGCGCTTCCCCGCCGGCCGCGCGCCCCCGGCGGCCCTGCCCCTCCCGCCGCCTTCCCGAAGCTTCGGGGCGCGGCCCGGCGGGAAGCGCGGGCTGACCGCGCCTCGCCTCAGCCTCAGCCTGGCGCTGCCTTCTCGGGGCTGTGCAGCCCGCCGCCGGCGGAGCAGCGACGGAGCTCCCTGCCAGCAAGGCCGCGCTGCCGGCTCCTTGTGGTGAGGGACCGAGTGGGTAAGCGCCGGCCGGAGGGCACGGCAAGGGCGATGCTGCGGAGAGCGCGGTCGCGGCCCGGGGCATCGCTAACGCGGTAGGAGCTCCAGATGTGGGGCTGCTGCGCTCGGAAGCCCAAGCGCTGGCAACCACTTGGAAGCGCGTGTGCTGCTGGCGCCGTACATCTTGTGCACCCGCGGTGGTTTCTGCTCCAGTGGCTGCTGCACTAAAGGCCCCTCTGTGCTTGTACTCGCTCCTTTTGCAGAGCTGTGGTTTTAAAGGTAACCAGAAAAGCCAAGTGTGACTACGCCTTGCATACTCACATCTGAACTGTGCAGGAAACCCTGTAGTTAACTCATCCAAATTCTGTCTCTTATCTCTTGCTTCTGCACCTACATTATTACTGACTTTTATGGTGTCTGTGTATGTCACATAGTTTTACCTCACTTTACTTTTTTTATCCTTTTCTTCCACAAAAGCCACTCACCATTTTCCAGTAACACAACTATGATCGCCAGCATGGTGGGACCCCAGGACCCCCAAAAGCCTATCAGACTGTATTAATTGAAGCATTGTGTGTGGCTTTTAGGCAAGCTCAAAAATAGCAAAAAATGCACTGCTTTTTAGGCAAACATTTCTTCAGGCTTGCAAACACCTGCAAATCAGGCAGCCACAAAGACAAAGCTTTGCAATACAGTGCAATTAGACCTGAATAATTTAGGCACTGAAGCAAATATTTGAGGCTCAGGCTGTTTGCTTTCCTAAATGAGAAATCACCCAGGCTTGGATTCATTATAAATCTACCCGAAGAACTCTGAGTATGCACCCAGTGTGTTAGACTTCAGCGTCTGAACTCTATCACAGCCCCACTACACTCACCCTGCACCAGACCAAGGACAGAAGGCAGGAGATTCTCCATTTTCTTTTTCTGCCTACAACATAGGTCTTGACAGGGAGAAGAGTATAACAGGATTAGGATGGGCCTTCGCAGTCACACAGGCAGCATTGATGTTGGCAGTCGTCAGATTCTTGGATGTTGACTTTGTTACTTTGGGAAAGTGAGCTTTCCCAAAAGGAAATACAACAAGTATCATCGACTTTGTTTTATAGTAGTGTAAATTAGTCCTAATTTCCTAAGTGTCATCCAGAGGTCATATTGAGAATAAGGTTTTACTGTTGTCAGTTGTTGTGAAGCAGTTTGTTTTTCTGAAGTGCATTTTGTGTGTTGTTCTGAACTACCTGCAGGCACAGTTTTTGGAGAAGCACACTTGTCTAGCCACTGATTTTTAGGAGGTAATAGTACTACTATATCATCTCAAATTAGTATTGAACAGAAACCTTTATTTTTCAAAGACACTGATTTAATGACATGGTGCTCTTTCATTAACTGTTTTGTTTTTTTTTCCATTATCTGACTCTAAATCATCCACTGAGTTTTATTTGGTTCTATAAATTTACTGTGTATTTCTTTCAACCTACTGGTTATCCATCAGAAGTACAGAGAATTGTTGGCAGTAGTGCCAGATTCCATTAAACTTATCCCTGAAGGATGAACCTGCAAACTCTTAATTCCGCTGTCTTTCTCACTGAAAGCAGGAAGATTACTTAAGCATAAGACAACTCAGGAGGGTCATAAGGACAAACTATTTATTATAACCTCTAAATGTGAGGGTTTCATTATGGTTTCAATTCTGGGGTGAACTTTCTGTTGTAGGTTTGGGTTTTGTTGTTTGTTTGTTTTTTTTCTCAGCTTTGTGAAATTATAACACTAGAAAGATGATGAAGTTGAGTAAGAAGAAAGAGAATACTTAGAATTTGACAGGAATTAATTCAAGCTGTGATGTGCTCCTTGGTTCATCTTGGCATCGGGTGTATACCTTATCAATGCGTAGAGTATTTCCATTAATAGAATGAGACTGTAGATCTTCTCTTATCTCTAAAATTATAGTGCATAAAAAATAACCAGATACATTCTTGATCTCAGCTAGGAATCTGTGGAAGTTGCTCATGGGCAGAGCTTGAAGGTCACTGAAAGAAGGAACTCAGTGTGTACACCACCTACTGAAACTCCTCGGTTCAGCTGACGCACACCTCGGGGGGCGGCAGGAGGACAGCGACGTGGCCCCGTCATGCCGTTCCTGCAAGCCAAGGAGCGGCACACGGCACATGCTCGCAGAAGGCTGTCAGCAGCGGGCAACTGAAGAGCCATCCTGCAGCAGTAATGGTGTGGCTGTGCTGACGGAAGAATTTTCCAGCTGTATCATAGGCCTACAACATACCGTCTCCAAGTACAAGCTTCCTCTTTCTCTGTCCACAGGAGCATAGATAATGGGTTCTAGACAGGATACTACAATTTTTAGTTGATGGGAGTTTTCCCTAAAGAAGGCCCAAACAGGAATTACAGTACTTGAATCACAGGTCACACCTCCTTTAGCCTTCAGATATACAAAAGTCTGACTCTGCTTTTCCAAGCACGAGGTTCTACAAGAGTGGAAACTCTCACACTGTATGTCAGGCATGTTAGTTCTCTGGACTATTTAAAGATTTCCAGTCAAGTGTCTCCCTTTTCTCTCCCTTTGTGGTGAATAAGGCAGTTACACTTTTTTGATTTACCTAAAGATTCTGAAACAAGTCCTTTTTTTGCCATTTTAGTTCAGTCTGTCCACACACATTACCCTCTGCTTTTCCAGCTTTGCTGTAATTAAGGCTGTATGATAGGCATCTGGATAGAAAATCACATGTACTTTTAATGCCTCATGTATTCTTACACTGATTGGTGAGAATTTGTACTGTTTGTGTTGCGGTGACTTGAAGGCAGCAGGTAATGTCAGGACTGACCTGCAGGAGCAGATGGCTTGCTGTAGTAACTGGAGTAGAACTCTTCAAGAATTAATGCAGTAAAGGTTGCAAGTGAGATTCTCACATTAATTTGAACACTGATTCTGGAAATGGTGGAATTACCATTTTCCCCATTCTTAACTGTAAGAAAATGCAGTATTTTTGTTCTCTAGATTTTTTGTCTTGCCTGTTTTGGGCACTTACTGTTGCCTTATCTGTTCAGGGAATAAAAACCTTTTTTGTTCTTGTTCCTTCTTCATATGTTCATTTTGCAAAAGTGCTTCATTTTTACGTGTTCTGTTTGGTTGATACCTGATCACCCTCCCTTCTTCATTACATGTGCCCTGTAGATCGCTTGCTGTGCAGTTCCAGAAAGACGTCAGGTCTCAGTTTCCAATTTTCTTAGGGCAGGGGAAGGTTGCCCCTCTCAAGCAGTGGACATTTCATTGTGTGTAGCTGGTAATAAAAGGTTTCAGAAATTTCAGTTGCCATTTCTGCCTTAGAGGCAACACGGGTGCCTTTAGGAAGGCAGCAAAAGTGAGTGTGGAATCTGGTTTGAGAGAGGGGAATGACAGCAACTCATACTGCTTCTTCTGCCGTTTGCCAATTTGTTAGTACAAATGAAGCGATACACGTGAAACTTAGTAAGAATGAAACAAGTATCTTTTGATATTGGCTGGCTGATAAATCTTCTGATAGCTCAGAGCTGCCTCTCCGTGCAAGAAGTTGCAGCTGCCTCTCTTGTGATGAGAAATCAAGTGAACGAGGACATAAGATCTTGCAGAGGGTATGTGACTGCGTTAATTTGGCAAAGGCAGCGAGTCTGCATGGAAACAGGCACTGCAGACGTGCAGCCGCTAACCTTCCCTGTGCATCATCTCTTTCCCTCTCGTGGACCGGCTGGGAAGAAACGCCAAGCCCGGGCAGGGGGGAGGGTGCAGCCTGCTCTCGCTTTGCGTCCGGCCCGGGAGCCTCTCGCCTGCCGGGCGCGCAGAGGTGTGCTGCCGGGCCCGGCAATGGGGCAGCCCCATCGGACGTCGCGTCCGTTGCACCGCCCGGCTGCGGGCACATATTTCCCTCTCCTGCACCTCAGCGCCTGTGGGAAGCGCTGCGAGGTGAAGAGCGCGGTTTGCTGCTGTCGGGGCGGGGGGGCTTGTTTGTTTGTTTCCTGCCCCATCGCATTTTTATGATCGCAAAGAGGAAGAAGCCTTCAGGTCACCCGGAGAACTGCTCGTCCGGCAGCCGGCATTCAAGGGCTCCGCGGCGGCAGCGGCGAGCAGCCGGCGCGGCGAGCGGGGAGCGCCCCGGGCTTTGATGTCCCGGCGATGCCGGCGCCCCGCGCCCCC